>JAODAL010000944.1:0-260243 GCA_025379985.1 Phyllomedusa bahiana
AGGAAAAACCCCTGAAGGTAGGCAAATGGGCAAGGTCTCAGGTAATAGATGGGCCCCTATTTAGGTAGGTAGCTTGGCTGGAAATTTGTGGCCAGCCCCAGGCAGGTGGTGGGTACCTAGCTAGGTGGGTGGGTAATAGCCCCAGGTAGAAAAGCAGGCCATTTTAGGAAAGTAGATAGGCTACAGTTAGGTTGGTGGACCAGTTAGGTAGGCTGTAGGTAGGTGTTGGTGTCCAATTAGTTAGGCTGTAGGTAGGTGGTTTCCCCCAGTTAGGTAAGCTGTAGGTAGTTAGGGTCCCTTTATATAGGCTGCAAGAGTTAGGGACCCTTGAGGTAGTTTACAGGCAGTTGGTGTCTCCTTTAGGTAGTTTTAAAGGCAGTTAAGGCCTCCTTTAGGTACTATACAGACAGGAGTCTCCTTTGGGTTTAGTATACAGGGGGTAAGGCTCCTTTGGTACTATAAGCAGTTAGGGGTCTCTTTTAGGTAGTTACAGGCACTTGGGGTCTCTTTTAGATAGTTACAGGAAATTAGGGGTCTCTTTTAGATATTTATACAGGCAGATAGGGGTCTCTTTTAGGTAGTATACAGGCAGTTAGGGCCCCTTTAGGTAGTATACAGGTATTTTAGGGGCCTCCTTAGCTAGTGTGCGGATGTCAGGACCCCCCCCCCTCCCTTTAGCTACTGTGGAGGTAGTCAGGGCCCCCTTTAGTATTTAGTAGTCAGGGGCCCCCTTTAGTAGCCAGGGTCCCCTTTAGGTAGCCAGGGCCCCCTTTATTAGCCAGGGCCCCCGTTTGTATAGCCAGGGCCCCCCTTTGTATTTGCCAGGGCCCCCTTTGTATAGCCGGGCCCCCTTTTATTAGCCGGGCCCCTTTGTGGGTCGGGCCCCCCTTTCATTAGCTAGGGCCCCCTTTGTGTCAGGGCCCCTTTGTATTAGCCAGGGCCCCTTTTGTAGTAGGGCCCCCCTTGGTAGTCGGGCCCCACTTTCATTAGCCAGGGCCCCTTTGTAGTCGGGGCCCCCTTTGTATTAGCCAGGGCCCCCCCCCCCTTTGTATTAGCCGGGCCCCCATTGTATTAGCCAGGGCCCCCTTTGTATTAGGGCCCCTTTGTAGTCAGGGCCCCTGTAGGTAGATTAAAAAAAAACAACAAACAACCACTTACCTGGCTCCGGCTCCTGGCCGCTCTGAGCTGCCGCCGGTTTCTACTGCGGCCCTGCATAGGCGGCGCGGTAATGTGACGTCACCGCGCCGCCTACGTCAACTGTAGGGGCCGGCGCCCGGAAGGCTTAAGGCCTAATGTCTTAAGCCTGCCAGGGCAATCAGCGGAGCCGTGTGCGGGCGGCGCTCGGATCCGCTGACACCGCGCAGCGCCGGGAGTCGGGGACATTAGTCCCCGGCTACCGGGCCCGGTCTCTGGGCGTTCGGGACGCGGGCCCGAGTGTTCAGTGACCGGATGCGTGGCCGGGCCCCGGGGAGCGACGTCACTGCCGCCGGGGCCCACAGCGGCTCGGGGCCCACCAGGGGAATCACCGATTACCCGGCGGCCCAGTCCGAGTCTGCAAGGAGTGAATATATCACCATAGATTTCACCATCATACTGCTACCAAACAAATCCCACTATACCCATATTAACATTACCAATAGCGCTACTACATATGGACCTGATTATGCTGCCAGAACAAGAACACAAAGTACCAACACATAGTGACTAAATAATACCTCTATACTATTAATGAATAAAGATCAATATTATCGCCATATTGTGGTATATACTAGAGTACACAGGTGTCCTACAGACCATATAGTGACCATATAGTGGTAGATACCAGCGTACACAGGTGCCCTACGGACTGTATATTATCTCCATGTAGTGACCATATAGTGGTAGATAACAGCGTACACAGGTGCCCTACAGACTGTATATTACCTCCATACAGTGAGCATATAGTGTTAGATAACAGCATACACAGGTGCCCTACAGACTGTATATTACCTCCATACAGTGACCATATAGTGGTAGATACCAATGTACACAGGTGCCCTACAGACTGTATATTACCTCCATACAGTGACCATGTAGAGGTCTATAAGTGTACACAGACTCTGCAAACATATAAGTGTAACAATGCAGTCACATCTTGTGACTCACAGCTGACGTTTCTCTGCCGTTGACTTTCCCTTTTGTTCTGCATTTGGTCCAGACCATCATGACTTCTCCCAGCCACCACTCGCCCCTGCAGATTTGGATACAAATATCTTAGAATCCTTACAAGTGTGGGAGAGTGGGTACAGGCCATGGGTTAGGGTCCCAGTTTCCTAGACAGGAGGGGAGGAACAGAGGATTCACCCCTTGAGATTGTGTTACAGCTTAGGCCTTTACCCCTCTGAATCATACTAGCAGGTAGACCCCCATTACATAGGTTGATAGGCCCTAGGTAAGTAGTTTAGTAGACTTCAGGTAATTAGGCCCCAGGTAGGTAGATTTGTCCTAGGAAGGTAGGCAGTAGTTAGGTAGGTCTTAGGTAGGTAGGCCCCAGGTAGCTAAGTAGGCAGTAGGTGGGCCACAGGTAGGCCCCAGGTAGGTAGGCAGTATATAAGCCTCAGGTAGTTAAGCACTATGTAGGTAGGTAGATTGGTCCTAAGTAGGTAGACAATAGTTGGGCCACAGGTAAGTAGGCAGTCCCCAGGTAGCTAAGTAGGCTATTGCTAGGTCCCAGTTAGCTGGGTAGGCAGTAAGTGGGGCCATCACAGGTAGGTAGGTAATAGGGGAACCCAAGTAGGCTATAGGGGCCATACAGGTAGGCGGGCGGGGTTTAGGTAGCTATAGGGGACCATACAGGTAGGCAGGGTTTAGGTACCTATAGGGGCCCATACAGGTAAACAGGCAGGGTTTTAGGTAGCTATAGAGGCCCTATATAGGTAGGCAGGCAGGGTTTTAGGTAGCTATAGGGGCCCTATACAGGTAGGCAGGCAGGGATTATGTAGCTATAGGGGCCCATACAGATAGGCAGACAGGGTTTAAGTAGATATAGAGGGCCATACAGGTAGGCAGGCTAAGTTTACGTGGATTATAGGACAGGCAGGCAGGGCTTTAGGTAGCTATAGGAACCCCATATAGGTAGGCAGACAGGGTTTAGGTAGCTATAGGGGCCCTATATAAGTAGGCAGGCAGGGATTAGGTAGCTATAGGGGCCCTATATAAGTAGGCAGGCAGGGATTAGGTAGATATAGAGGGCCATACAGGTAGGCAGGCAGGGTTTAGGCAGAGTATAGGGGCCATATAGGTAGAGTATAGGGGCCATGTAAGCAGGCAGGGTTTAGGTAGCTATACGGTCCCCATATATGCCGGCTATAGGGGGCCATATAGGTAGGCAGGCAGGGTTTAGGTGGGTTATAAGGGCCATATAGGTAGGCAGGCAGGGTTTTATGTAGCTATAGGGGCCCATAACTGTAGACAGGCAGGGTTTAAGTAGCTATAGGGGACCATGTAGGTAGGCAGGCAGGGATTATGTAGCTATAGGGGCCCCATATAGATAAGCAGGCAGGGTTTTAGGTAGCTATAGCTGCCCATATAGGTAGGCGGGCAGAATTTTAGGTAGCTTTAGGGGCCCATATAGGTAGGCAGGAAGGGTTTAAGTAGCTATAGGGGCCCCATATAGGTTGCCAGACAGGGTTTTAGGTAGGGTATAGGGGCCAAATAGCTACACAGGCAGGGTTTTAGGTAGGGTATAGGGGCCAAATAGCTACACAGGTAGGGTTTTAGGTAGGGTATAGGGGCCAAATAGCTACACAGGCAGGGTTTTAGGTAGCTATAGGTGCCATATAGATAGGCAGGGTTTTAGGTAGCTATAGGGGCCCATATAGGTAGGCAGGATTTAAGGGCCCATATAGGTAGGGAGGGTTTTAGGTAGTTATGGGGGCCAGTTGCACTCCGCTCTGCTAAAAAAGGGCCCGGTTGTTTAGAGGCAGGATGCGCCAGGACCCGCAGCTCCGTTCTGCCGGCAGTAAACTGTTATGTTCATGGCCGGCGGGCGCAGGAGCAGCACTACCAGGGTAGCAGACGTGGTAGCAGCTGCTCTGTGACACGTGCCCCCTAGGAGCCGATGCCCCGTAGCGGCTGCTATGTCTACTACCCTGGTAGTTACGCCCCTGATTGGAGGTTGTCATGGTTGGATGAACAGATGAGGATCTGGCCATCTTTTGGAACAGTAAAAAAAAACTCCAGGCTTCATGTCAAAAGTCCCACTTGGAGATAACCTGTTACCCCACACCACCATTAACCAGGCCTAATACTTTATGACCAGAATTAATTGTGCTTGAATAAACCAACTTGCAGACAGTGAAATACACATAATCGATTTCTAGTTATGGGGATATACATAAACAATCCATAGTCACTGGACTGTATTGTACATTACACCCACTCATCTGCTTAACTAAACTCAATTGCTTCACTAACCAACACACCACTGCTGTACAGTGCTGCACTAAACAACACTCCTCTACAGTAGTGCTGCACAAAATAGCACTCCACTGCCAAAACCCTACTCATCTGCTATTACTGTACAGTGCTGCAGTAAACTACACTCCTCTGCTGTACAGTGCTGCTCAAAACCGCTTTCCTCTGCTGTACTAAACCCTACTCATCGCTGTACAGTGCTGCACGAAAACCCACTCCTCTGCTGCACTAAACTCTACTCATTTGCTGTTACTGTACAGTGCTGCATTAAACCCCACTCGTCACCTGCCAGTTTCTGTATCTATCCTGTGTTGCACAATTAGTGCATCATTTCCACACACAGTTGAGTCACATTATTATGTCCACCAACAATTATCCAGAGTAAGGCCCCTTCACACCTGCATTAGTTCTATTTGGAGGTTGAAGGTTCCGTTGTCAATGACAGAAGTAATAGTGGAGCATCCTGCACTATTTTTTCTGGTAAAATGATGGGACAGAAACCCAATAGACCCTATTGTAGTCCATCGGGTGCTGTTAGTGTCTGTTGAAAAACGGGGCCTGTTCCACATCTGTGACGGAGGTTTTGAACAAAAACTCTGATGCAGTTATGAACCCGGCCTAACCATCCTGGACAGCACGGACAGCAGGTAGACGGGCTGGGAGTGACTCAATAAGATCCTGGTAGGTTGTCACAGCTATCTGGAGCAAACTGCATCCCACAGCTGCTGGAGGATCCATAGAGCCAACACCACCATCAAGATGGTCCCACAGATGCTTAATTGGGGTCAAGTTTTGGGCATTAGGAGGCCAGGGTAGTAATCGGGAGTCTTGGTCCTGCTCTTCCAACCAATATCAGACATTTCTGTACATATGAAATAAAAAGAAAAGGAGATGGCTCTCTATGTGAAAGTACGTCTGATATTACAACTGAATAAAATAATCATAAAATGCTCACCTGATAGTGTTGTGCAACTAATTTAGAGGCACAACGCTCATAAGAATCTGGTTGGCTTTAAACAAAGCCTCAGGGACAGCAGCCACGTGGTCCGTATCTCAAATGCCGGCAGGACATCAGGAAACAGTAGAAGACCAATCGAAGAAAAATGGACCGGGCACTCATCTCATGGACTGAATCCTCGTCGGAACCGACTTGGGATAAAAATAGCTTTATTCCATAAATAATAATAATAATAATCTTTATTTATATAGCGCCAACAATTTCCCCGCACTTTACATTGTAGAGGGTATAATTACATACAAAAACTGACTTTACACAGTGATCGCTACTTACAGGTGAGACACAAGGTGTGAGGGCCTGCTCGCAAGAGCTTAAAATCTAAGAGGGTGCCGGGGGGAAACAAAGAGGGAGAAGTGCTAGATTTACAAGGGCCCCAGCCATGTTTTATAAATATGGGGAGGTTTACATAAAGATTTGGTGAACCTGCCACCATGACTGTAATCTATATACAGATAAGTGCCTGTGAGTGCCCTAGTTGTAGGAGTGACAGGAATGTGTGTGATAGAAGGTGTGGGTTAGCAATTAGTGGTTTTGGGGTAGGCCTGCCTGAGGAGATGTGTTTTTCAGGACACTCTTAAAAACTACGAAGGCTGGGTTTGTGCCTGATGGTACGTGGTAGCATGTTCCAGAGAATGGTGCAGCACGTGCAAAATCTTGAAGACGGGCCGGGGAGGTTCGGATGAGTGTAGTCTGTAGTTTGATGTCCGTAGCTGAGGGGAGAGAGCGGGCAGGGTGGTAGACAGAGATGGGGGAGGAGATGAAATGGGGGTGCAGCACTGTGGAAGCTTTATGGGTGAAAGTGATGAGTTTATGCTGTATTCTGTGCTGGATGGGAAACCCAGTGGAGCGAGTGAAAAGGGGTAGAGGCATCAGTATAGCGGTGGAAAGAAAGACAAGCCGGCTGCTGCATTCAGGGCAGATTGGAGAGGGGAGAGTTTACAGAGGGGGAGACCGATAAGCAGGGAGTTACAGTAGTCAAGACGAGAGTGAATAAGAGCAACAATGAGATTTTGAGTTGTTTCCACAGTGGGGAAAGGACCGGATTCTGGAGTGTTCTTGAGGTGCAAGTGACAGGAGCGCGCAAGGGATTGGATATAATGGGTGGAAAGACAGATCAGGGTCTAGAATAACCCCAAGACACCGGGCCTGCTGCCTAGGAGTTTATGGTGATGCCACACACTGAGAGAGAAATAGCAGATGGGGGTTGGTTATAGTGGGGGGAAAAACAAGAAGTTCGGTTTTGGGAGGTTTAGTTGTAGATAGAGAGAGGACATGATGTCAGGACAGCGGACAGTCACTGGTGTTTTGTAGCAGGGCAGGAGTGAGGTCACGGGAGGAGGTGTAAACTGAGTGTCATCAGCGTAGACATGGAACTGGAAGCCAAATCTAGTGAAGGTTTGGCCAATGGGGGCGGTGTAGTTTGAGAAGAGGAGTGACCAAGAACTGACCCCTGAGGGACCCCAACGGCAAGAGGGAGAGGGGAGGAAGTAGAACCTGCAAATGAGACACTGAAGAAGCGGCAGAGAGGTAGGAAGAGAACCAAGCGGAGAGCATTTGTCCTGGAGGCCAATGGTGCCGAGCATGCTGAGGAGAAGATGGTGATCAACGGGGTTCAAATGCTGCAGAGAGATCCAGAAGAACCAACAATGATATTTGCCCTGAGATTTTAGCAGTGTGGAGATCGTTAGAGACTTTAATTAGAGCAGTTTCTGTGGAGTGTAGGGTGCGGAAACCTGATTGTAGAGGATCCAGAGAGAGTTAGCAGAGAGATAGCGGTTTCAGGCGGAGTAGACCAAGCGTTCCAGAAGTTTAGAGTAAAGGGAAGGTTAGAGACTGGTCGGTAATTGGCAGCACAGGATGGGTCCAGGGAGGGTTTTTAGTAGGGGAGTTATAGTAGCCTGTTTAAAGGAGGATGGAAAAATCCCAGTGGAAAGAGAGATGTTGAAGATTGCAGTAAGGTGAGAGAGGACAGCTGGAGAAATAGACTGGAGAAGGTGGGAGGGAATGGGGTCGCTAGAGCAGGTGGTGGGGCGAGCAGACGGGAGAAGCCTGGATACTTCTTCTTCTTGGTGGGGTCAAGAGCTGAGAACACACTAGAGGATGTACAGGGAGGGACAGGATGGGTTCTGCTTGTGGTTTGTGATGAGATGTTATGCCGGATACTGTCAATTTTGTCTTTGAAATGAGTGGCCAGGTCCTCAGCACAGAGGTCAGAGACCAGGGCCTGAGCTTTGGGCCTGAGAAGGGAGTGGATGGTGTCAAACAGGCGTTTTGGGTTGTTGTGTAAGGTTGAGATGAGGGAGGTAAAATATTTTTGTTTGGCGCTGTGAAGGGCAGTGTGATAAGTTCCCGAGCATGAATTTGTATGGAGAAAGTCTGCAGGTAGTTCGACTTTCTCCCCAAGCGCTCAGCACACGGAGCATCGTTGCAGGAACCGGGTCTGAGACGAAAGCCAAAGGGTGCGGGCGTCTGACTCTGGTGGTGCGGTGTGTGAGTGGTGCCAATATGTCCAGGGTGGTTTTGAGAGTTTCGTTGTAAAAGTTTGACAGCCAGGTCAGGACAGGAGAGGGAGGAGATTGGGGGGAATGATGACTGTATGGTGTCTATGAGTTCCTGGGTGTTAATGGAGCGGATATTTCTGAATGGGTGAAGGGCAGGTGTGTCCAGAGAAGGCTGAGAATTGATAGTAACAGAGCTAAGGTTATGATCAGAGAGAGCATAAAGAGAATTAGTGAGATTAGAAAAGGATGAGAGACGACAGAAAACCAGATCAAGAGAGTTCCCCTCCTTGTGGGTGGGATAGTCTGTTAAACTGCAAGAGGCCAAGAGAAGAGGTCAGTGAAAGAAACTGGGAGGCAGAAGGAGACATGGGTCATCAATGGGGGTGTTGAAGTCACCCATGATGAGAGCGGGCATTTCAGAAGAGAGGAACTAGGGGAGCCAGGCAGCGAAATGATCCAGAAACTGGCGGGGTGAGCCGGGGGGTCTGTACACAACTGCGACCTTTATGGAAAATGGCCTATAGAGTCTAATGGTGTGGACTTCAAAGGAGGGGAAAGTGAGGGAGGGCGCGAGAGGAATGACCTAGTAAGTGCAGTGTGCAGAGAGAAGTATGCCGACTCCTCCCCCCGGCCTGTTCTCAGGTCTGGGGGTGTGGGTGAAGTGTAGGCCGCCTGGGGGGAGAGCGGCAAGGGAAGCGGTGTCAGAGTGCTGGAGCCATGTTTCTGTGAGGGCCGCAGGTTGAAGGAATGAGAAAGAAACAGGTCATGGATAGTAGTGAGTTTTTGCCAACAGATCGGGCGTTCCACAGGGCACATTTAAAAGGGGCAGGGAAAGACATACAGCGAATAGTGGGGCAGGTTAGCAGGGTTTCTATGGAAGGAGGGGGGAGGAGGAAGTGGGATGAGCAGTAAAGGGGGAGGGCCGGGGTTAAAGGGGAGAATGTCACCTGCAGAGAGAAGCAGGAGAATGAAAAGCGACAGCAGATGGTTAAGTGATGAGTATGAGCGGCGTTTGTGCAGCACTATGCCAGCAGGCGATTTTGGGTGGTTAAAAAGGGAGAACAGTGTGTGGGATGTATACATGGGTGAGGGGAGGATAGAGGCGCTGATATGGATAGAATTGTCAGGGGGTGAGACTGGATGGTAAAGTAGAAGGGAGATGGCTGCAAGGTAGATGGCATTAGTGAGCATGGTGAATGAGTTGTGGAATCTAAAAATGAGGTACTCACAGAAAAGCCTTCCTCCTGGCCCCCTTATGCCCACTTCGGTCATATTTCTTCCAGATCACTTACAACCTATCACTTTCAAATCTAGCAATTTCAAATCCTGCACTAATATAAATGCACGATTGACCTGAGGTCTGATTGACCTCAGCTCACAAACTTATAGTGTGCTTGAGCTGGTCATTCCATCATCTGTGAATCAGGTGTCGTAAAAAGGGTGGAGTAACAAATGGCCCTTCACAGAAAAAAGGGCTTCATGTAAGATTTGGGATCAAATGGCTGAATAAACAAAGGGTCATTAGGGAACACAGAGCTGGGATGCTATCTGTTCAACATAAATCATTCAAATGCACAATATAATACAGCGATATTTCAGAGGGATGGCTGAGGGTTGTAGTTCACACACATACCAATTCAAATGCACAATAACATTAAGAAGGTGGCCTTAAGTTGGTGTAACCTGCATAACGCGTTTTGTGCTAAAAAGCACTTCCGAGGATTCATTCCATGAGACGAGCGCCCGGTCCATTTTTTTTCGATTGGTCTTCTACATTTCTGTACATGTCGCATTTTCTTACTGGAACATCCCATCCACCCTGTGGAAGACAAGCAGCATATATGGTTGATCGCCAAAGAAGGATTTATGCCCAAAACGGGTGAGAGCACCTTCCACATGGATGAGTGGCCCAGACATGACATGACATGAAAACATTCCATAAGAAAATAAGCCACTTTTGTTCTTCCAGCAGTGGTTGCAGGGTGTTTGTTCTCTGTTTCTCACCTGACACGCCAAAGTCTATTTGATGAACCAGAAACCGTGAGATCCAATTCCGATTCTGCCATGAAAACTCCTTTTTGCTGGTGCCACTTCGTTGGCAGAGGTGCAGTGACATCCATCTGCTCCGGAGACCCATAAGCAGTAGGGTTCACTATACTGTTGTATTAGACACACATGTAATAGCCTCCTTGTTCATTTTGGTGGTGAGCTGCGTGCCAGTCGCTCTTGCATACCTTTCTAGCCAACGTTCACCTATCACATCAATGGCATGTGATGTTTTCTTTTGTCCACTCTTGACATACTTTCACCACAGCAGCACGTGAGCAATTTACAAATTCTGCAGTTTTATAAATACCGCCACCCTTGGCTTGAAAGGCTGTTAAATTCCCCCTTATACCCATAACAGCAATAAGAAAAATGAGTTTAGACAGCCTATCGCCACCTTTTATACCCACCAAGCCAGCTCATAACACAAATGACTTCCTTCGAAGGCTAGTCGTTGCTGATGTCGGAAGTGGACATAACAATGTGACAGTATATTGGCCTGGTAACAAGCTGAAGCTGAAGGGTGACCTACAGGATGTCTTCTTAGAAAGCTGTGCTGAGAATGACAGCCGGTGAGAGTCATGAGGTTTACACTGGAATGTATGTCATCAGAGAAACGCACGTGTACACGTGAGTTTCAGAAATGCTGCCACACTTGGCCCGAAAGCCAATAATCATCCCTTTTTTCAACTCTGATAAATCGCCCCTTTTACCTGTGACAGCAACAAGGGATATGTATGCAGACAGCCTATCACACACCTTTTATACCCACCAAGCCAGCACATCGCACAGGACTTCCTTTACAGTGGGGAAAGAAAGTATTTAGTCAGCCACCATTTGTGCAAGTTCCCCCACTTAAAAAGATGAGAGAGGCCTGTAAATGACATCATAGGTAAACTGCAACTATGAGAGACAAAATGAGAAAACAAATCCAGAAAATCACATTGTCTGATTTGGAAAGAATTTATTAGCAAACTATGGTGGAAAATAAGTATTTGGTCAATAACAAAAGTTCATCTCAATACTTTGTTATATATCCTTTGTTGGCAATGACAGCGTGATGACGTCATGCCGCCTGTGTCGGGAAGAAGACAGAGCCCAGCGGGAGAAAGGTGAGTACTGTTATTTCTTATTTTTAACATGCCACATTACCTATCAAAGTATATACTGGAGGTCACATTACCTATTAAAATACAGTGGGGGAAAAAAGAGGTCAAACGCTTTCTGTAAGTCATGCTGGAAGACCCAGCCACGTTTTATTTTCAATGCCCTTACTGATGGAAGGAGGTTTGCACTCAAAATCTCACGATACATGGCCCCTGTCATTCATTCATTCATTCATACATACACACGTATCAGCCGTCCTGGTCCCTTTGCAGAGAAACAGCTCCATGATGTTGCCCCCCCCATGCTTCACAGTAGGTATTGTGTTCTTTGGATGCAACTCCGCATTCTCTCTCCTCCAAACACAACGAGTTGTGTTTCTAACAAACAGTTCTACTTTGGTTTCATCTGACCATATGACATTCTCCCAATACTCTGGATCATCCAAATCCTCTCTAGTAAACTTCAGATGGGCCCGGACATGTACTGGCTTAAGCAGGGGGACACGTCTGGCACTGCAGGATCTGAGTCCCTGGCGGCATAGTGTGTTACTGATGGTAGCCTCTGTTACGTTTTTCCCAACTCTCTGCAGGTCATTCACTAGGTCCCCCGTGTGGTTCAGGGATTTTTGCTCACCGTTCTTGTGATCATTTTGACCCCACAGGGTGAGATTTTGCGTGGAGCCCCAGATGGAGGGAGATCATCAGTGATCTTGTATGTCATCCATTTTCTAATTATTGCTCCCACAGTTGATTTCTTCACACCAAGCTGCTTGCCTATTGCAGATTCAGTCTTCCCAGCCTGGTGCAGGGCTACAGTTTTGTTTCTGGTGTCCTTTGACAGCTCTTTGGTCTTCACCATAGTGGAGTTTGGAGTGTGACTGTTTGAGGTTGTGGACAGGTGTCTTTTATACTGATAAGTTCAAACAGGAGCCATTACTACAGGTAATGAGTGGAGGACAGAGGAGCCTCTTAAAGAAGTTGTTACAGGTCTGTGAGAGCCAGAAATATTGCTTGTTTGTAGGTGACCAAATACTTATTTTCCACCATAATTTGCAAATAAATTCTTTCCAAATCAGACAAAGTGATTTTCAGGATCTGTTTTCTCATTTTGTCTCTCATAGTTGAGGTCGACCTATGATGTCAATTACAGGCCTCTCTCATCTTTTTAAGTGGGAGAACTTGCACAATTGGTGGTTAACTAAATTTTTTTTTTTCCCCACTGTAGCTTATTGCAAACTGCAAACAGGACTTCTTATGACTTGCTTTCAAAAATGTCTTTCTTCCTGCCACTCTCCCATGGAGGCCAGATTGTGAAGTACATGACTAATAGTTGTCCTATGGACAGAGTCTTTCACCTGAGCTGTGGATCTCTGCAGCTTCTCCAGAGTGACCCTGGGCTTCTTGGCTGCTTCTCTGATTAGTGCTCTCTTTGTCTGGGTTGTCAGTTTAGGTGGACGGCCATGTCTTGGTAGGTTTACAGTTGTTCTGTGAGATGTTCAGAGCTTGGGCTATTTTTTTTTTTCTTAAACCTACATAATGCCACAACTGTATCCCTGAGCTGTCTGGTGTGTTCCTTGGTTTACATAATGCTGTTTGTTCACTAATGTTCTGTAACAAACCTCTAAGGCCTTAACAAAACAGCTGTAGTTATACTGAGAATAAAGTACATACATATGTACTTTATTTACTAATTAGGTGACTTCTAAGGCCATGTTCACACGGCTTAAACTGGGACGTATTTTGCCCTGTATTTTGTGCTGTACTGCGCTAAATACGGGGCGAGATACGTCCCAGTCATTAAGGTAATCCACAGTTCTCATAGAGAACTATGGATTACGCTTCCTCTTCCCGCCCGGACAATACGCCGCAGGGGGGAGATAAGTGACATGTCAATTGCTAGCGGCGAATACGCGCCACGAGTCGTGACGGTCGCTGGGGCCGGCGGGCTGCCAGCCCCCTCGCATCGCGGGAGTCGGCGCGAGCTCCTGTAGTCCGGGCGTAATTGCGGGGCGTGTGAACATGGCCTAAAGGCAAGTGGTCACCATGCATTTTATTTAGGGGTATCAGAGTACAATGGGCTGAATACATATGCACTCCACACTTTCCAGTTTCTTAACTTGCAAATGTTTGGAAAAGCTTGAATCATTTTCTTTACACTTCACAAATACTTGTTACTTTGTGTTGCTTGATCACATTAAATATCAATAAAATACATATAAGTTTGTGGCTGTAAGGCTATGTTCACACGGGGGAATTTCGGTGCGCATTTCGCGTCGTATTTGCGCTGTAATACGAGCGAGATACGTCCCAGTCATTACGGTAATCCACAGTTCTCATAGAGAACTATGGATTACGCCTCCTCTCCGGGGGGAGAAAGTGACATGTCAATTACTTGCGGCGAATACGCGCTGCGAGTAATGACTGTCAGTGGGGCCGGCAGGCTGCTGCTCCCCCGCGCCGGCGTAATTGCGGGACGTACTGCAATTACGCCGTGTGAACATAGCCTAACATTTAAAAATGTGGACCAATTTAAGGGGCACTTTTGAAACCCACTGTACGGGCCACATGTATGAAAACTGTCTATGTCTAAAACTCTCTTTGTTGCCCATAGCAACCAGAGTGTCCCTTTCATTTTTCCAGAATACTATATGAAATGAAAGGGGCGCTCTGATTGGTTACTATGATCAACAAAGAGAGTTTTAGACCTAGACAGTTTTCATACATGTGACCCTATGTGTTACTGCTGCATTACATGTATGTGTATGCTGGTGACTGCACATGCACATCTAGATCAGTGCTGCATTGTGTGTATGAATATATATATATATATATATATATATATATATATATATATATATATAATATATATAATATATATATATATATATATATATATATATATATACTGGTGACTATATATGCACCTCTATATCACTGCTGCACTGCATGTATATGTATGTTGGTGCCTGTACGTGCACCTCTATATCACTGCTGCATTGCATGTATATGTATGCTGGTGCCTGTACCTGCACCTCTATATCACTGCTGCATTGCATGTATATGTATGCTGGTGCCTGTACGTGCACCTCTATATCACTGCTGCATTGCATGTATATGTATGCTGGTGCCTGTACGTGCACCTCTATATCACTGCTGCATTGCATGTATATGAATGCTGGTGCCTGTACGTCCACATCTATATCACTGCTGCAATGAAAGAATATGTATGCTGCTGCCTGTACATGCACCTCTATAACACAGCTGCAATGAATGTATAAATATACTGGTGACTATACATGCACCTCTATATCACTGCTGCATTGCATGTATATATATATACTGGTGACTATACATGCACCTCTATATCACTGCTGCATTGCATGTATATGTATGCTGGTGCCTGTACGTGCACCTCTATATCACTGCTGCATTGCATGTATATGTATGCTGGTGCCTGTACGTGCACCTCTATACCACTGCTTTGCATTCATGTGTATGCTACTTATTACAACAAGTAAGCTTCAGTTGTCCCCATCCCTGTAGGTAAGTACACGTGTACTGAAGCGGCGTATTTACTCGTCTCTATCATTATGTAGGATCGGGCCATGAGCACGCAACCTGCAGGCCGCGCTGAGTATCACACCGCTGCCGCACACATTCCCTGACACAAAACATTTGCTGCGCTCCAGGGCACGTGCTGCGCCCTCTGGACCCCGCCTCCCTTCCTCGTCCAATCAGAGAGCCGCCCTGTACCCACCTCCTGCCCGGAACCATACAGACACAAGGGCGCCCAACCTGACCAATCACAGGCCGCCTGGCGCCCGCGCCCCCGGCAGCTGATGCTCCACGCCTCACAGTGTACGCAGGGCGGAGCTGCGTGCTTCCTGTAGCGTCACCACATACACAGGGCGGCGCGGGAGCTGCGTGCTTCCTGTACTGTCTCCGCCTCTTGTCACCACATACACAGGGCGGCGCGGGAGCCGCGTGCTTCCTGTAGCGTCACCACATACACAGGGCGGCGCGGGAGCTGCGTGCTTCCTGTACTGTCTCAGCCTCGTGTCACCACATACACAGGGAGGAGGTGTGAGAGCGGGAGCTGCGTGCTGCCTGTACTGTCTCAGCCTCTTGTCACCACATACACAGGGAGGAGGTGTGAGAGCGGGAGCTGCGTGCTTCCTGTACTGTCTCCGCCTCTTGTCACCACATACACAGGGAGGTGTGAGAGCGGGAGCTGCATGCTGCCTGTACTGTCTCCGCCTCTTGTCACCACATACACAGGGAGGAGGTGTGAGAGCGGGAGCTGCGTGCTTCCTGTACTGTCTCAGCCTCTTGTCACCACATACACAGGGAGGAGGTGTGAGAGCGGGAGCTGCGGGGCGCCTTACTGTCTCCGCCTCTTGTCACACATACACAGGGAGGAGGTGTGAGAGCGGGAGCTGCGTGCTGCCTGCAATGCCTCCGCCTCTTGTCACCACATACACAGGGTGGAGCTGTGAGCGCGGGTGCTGCCTGTACTGTCTCCGCCTCTTGTCACCACATACACAGGGTGGAGGCAGTGTCGGACTGGGGGGTCTGGGGCCCACAGGGGAATTGATCTTGGGGGGGCCCGCCCTACTGTACATGAAAATATTACCGTCCTCTCGGACATAATCGCCCATTTTACCACATAATACAGTGTTCAAAATAGAACTGTATTGTTTTAGTACAATAGCAAGTTAGTCACACATATGTCACAGTCTAACATATCATAGACACAGGGCTAAGTAGCTCCATCCATATCCCCCTCCACCCACAAACAATATCCCCTCCACCCACATACAATATCCCCCTCCCCCCACATACAATATCCCCCTCCAACACATACACTATCCCCTCCCCCCACCCACATACACTATCCCCCCCCACCCACATACAAATATCCCCCTCCACCCACATACAATATCCCCCACCCACATACAATATCCGTAATAATGTGCATGTCAGTTTCTCCCGCCCGCGGATTCCGCCGAGCGGTAGGAGCAACGAATCCCTGTTCTCTATGAGAGCAGTGGATTACCGTAATGACAGGGGACGGATTGGCGCCGTACTGCAGCGCAAATCCGGCGCGGAGTACGGCCCAATCCATGCCCAAATTAGCCGTGTAAAACGGGGCCCCTAAAATCAACTCCTATCACAGGGTCAATCAGGGACACATTTTACGCTGGCATTATCCCGGGCGCCGATATAACCTACAACACCGCTATATAGGGGACCACATAGAGGCCAGAAACCAGCTCAGGCAATAACCTACAACACCCCATATAGAGACCACATAGAGGTCATGACAACCACTCAGGTATAACCACAACACCACCATACAGAGACCACATAGAGGTCAGACACCAGCTCGGGTATAACCTTACAACATCACCATATAGAACCACATAGTGGTCAACACCAGCTCATATAACCTAAAAACCACCATAATAGAGACCATGAGTGGTCGACACCAGCTCAGGTATAACCTACAGCACTGCCATATAGAGACCACAAAAGAGGTCAATACCAGCTCAGGTAGAACCTACAAAAACACCTCCATATAGAGACCACATAGAGGTCAGACACCAGCTCAGGTATAACTTACAACACCGCCATATAGAGACCACATAGAGGTCAGACACCACTCAGGTAAAAACCTACAACACCGCTATATAGAGACCACATAGAGGTCGGGACACCAGTCAGGTCACATCACATTACAGTGAATACAGCACTGATCCAATATAGAAGTAAAATCACGGACTCACCGAATACATATCTGAATGAGTCGTTCTTTCTCTTGAGTCCTTTCTTTTTCCCTTTTCTTCTGCATCCGTTCCACACCGCCATGATGACTTGTCCCGGCCACAGCTCTCCTGCAGAAATTACACACAAATATCTTAGAATCCCCCAATTTTCCAAACCTCTTTATTTTCCACCTCTGTACAAACTCCCAGGGTGGGAGAGTGGGTACAAGCCATAATTTAGGGGCCCTAGTATCCAAAGGGGTTGGAGGTGGGGAGAGGACTAACCCTCTGGAGATAAGCTTACAACTATGGGCTGTTGCCCTCTCAATTATATTACCAGGTAGGTAGACAAGACCCTAGGTAATAGGCAAATAAGCAAGGCCCCATCTGTAGGGAGGTGGTTTCTCCCAGTTAGGTAAGCTGTAGGTTTGTTAGGTCCCCTTTATATAGGCTGCAAGCAGTTAGGGACCCCCTTAGGTAAATAAACAGGCAGTTAGGGCTTCCCATGAAGTAGTATACAGGCATTAAGGCCTCTAGGTAGTTCGCAGGAGTTAGGGGTCTCCTTGAGGTAGTATACAGGGAGTTAGGGCCTCCTTTAGCTAATGTGCAGGAAGTCAGGGCCCCCCTTTAGCTACTGTGTAGGTAGTCAGGGCCCCTTTAGTATTTAGGTAGCCAGGGCCCCATTGTAGTCAGGGCCCCCCTGTAGGTAGGCAGGGGCCCCCTTGTAGTCAGGGCCCCCTTTAGGCAGCCAGGGGCCCCCTTTGTAGTCAGGGCCCCCCTTTGTAGTTAGGGCCCCCCTTTGTAGCCAGGGACCCGCTTGTAGTCAGGGGCCCCCTGTAGGTAGTCAGACAACCCCTGTAGGTAGCCAGGGACCCCCTTTTTAGCCAGTGACCCCCTTGTAGCCAGGGACCCCCCTTGTAGCCAGGGACCCCCCTTGTAGCCAGGGACCCCCCTTGTACCAGGGACCCCTTGTAGCCAGGGACCCCCCTTGTAGCCAGGGACCCCCTGTTTGCCAGGGACCCCCTTTATAGCCAGGGACCCCCTTTATAAACCAGGGCCCCCGTTGTAGCCAGGGACCCCCTTGTAGCCAGGGCCCCCCCTTGTAGCCCGGGGCCCCCCCTTGTTTGTCAGGTCCCCCCCATATAGCCAGGCCCCCCTTGTAGTCAGGCCCCCCTTTTTAGCCAGGGACCCCTTTGTAGCCAGGACCCCCTTGTAGCCAGGGAACCCCTTGTAGCCAGGGAACCCCTTTGTAAACCAGGGACCCTTTTACCAGGCCCCTTTAGTCAAGGCCCCCTTGTAGCCAGGGACCACCTGTAGTCAGGGCCCCCTTGTAGCCAGGGCCCCCCCTTTGTTGCCAGGGCCCCCACTTGTTTTCCAGGGCCCCCCCTTGTTTGCCAGGGCCCCCCCCTTTAGTCAGGGCCCCCCCTTGTAAGCCAGGGCCCCCTTGTTAGCCAGGGGCCCCCCCCCCTTGTAGCCGGACCCCCCCCCTTGTAGCCAGGGGCCCCCCCTTGTAGTTTAGGGCCCCCCCTTGTAGTCAGGGCCCCCCCTTGTAGTCAAGGGGCCCCCCCTTGTAGCCAAGGACCCCCCTTTGTACCAGGACCCCCCCTTGTACCAGGACCCCCCCTTGTAGCCAGGCCTCCCCTGTAGTAGTTAAAAAAAAAAAAAAAAAAACAACAGCCAGCCACTTACCTGGCCCAGTCCGAGCCTGGGTGGAGGTGTGAGAGCGGGAGCTGCGTGCTTCCTGTACTGTCTCCGCTTCTTGTCACCACATACACAGGGTGGAGGTGTGAGAGCGGGAGCTGCGTGCTGCCTGCAATGCCTCCGCCTCTTGTCACCACATACACAGGGGGGAGGTGTGAGAGCGGAGCTGGTGCTTCCCGTACTGTCTCCGCCTCTTGTCACCACATACACAGGGGGTTGTGAGAGCGGGAGCTGCATGGGTGCCTGTACTGTCTCCGCCTTGTCACCACATAACAGGAGGAGGTGTGGGGAGCGGAGCCCGCGTGCTTCCTGTACTGTCTCAGCCCCTTGTCACCACATTTCACAGGAGGAGGTGTGAGAGCGGGAGCTGCGTGCTGCCTGTACGTCTCCGCCTCTTGTCACCACATACACAAGGAGGAGTGTGGAGCGGGAGCTGTGTGCTTTCTATAAATGTCTCAGCCTCTTGTCACCACATACACAGGGAGGAGGTGTGAGAGCGGGAGCTGCGTGCTGCCTGCAATGCCTCCGCCTCTTGTCACCACATACACAGGGCGGCGCGGCAGCTGCATGCTGCCTGTACTGTCTCAGCCTCTTGTCACCCCATTTCACAGGGGGGAGGTGTGAGAGCGGGAGCTGCGTGCTGCCTGTAAATGTTCCAAACCTCTTGTCACCACATACACAGGGAGGTTGTGTGGCGGAGCTTGTGTGCTTTCTATACTGTCTCAGCCTCTTGTCACCACATACACAGGAAGGAGGTGTGAGAGCGGAGCTGCGTGCTGCCTGCAAAGCCTCCGCCTCTTGTCACCCAATACACAGGAGGAGGTGTGAAAAGCGGGAGCTGCGTGCTTCCTGTACTGTCTCAGCCTCTTGTCACCACATACACAGGGAGGCGCTGTGAGAGCGGGCTGCGTGCTGCCTGTTTCTGTCTCAGCCCCTTGGGCACCACTACACAGGGAGGAGGTGTGAGAGCGGGAGCTGCGTGCTGCCTGTACTGTCTCCGCCTCTTGTCACCACATACACAGGGCGGCGCGGGAGCTGCGTGCTTCCTGTACTGTCTCAGCCTCTTGTCACCACATACACAGGGTGGAGGTGTGAGAGCGGGAGCTGCGTGCTGCCTGCAATGCCTCCACCTCTTGTCACCACATAACACAGGGAGGTGTTTAGAGCGGGAGCGGGGTGCTTTCTGCCTGTACTGTCTCAGCCGTTGTCACCACATCACAGGGAGGAAAGGGGTGAGCGGGAGCTGCGTGCTTCCTGTACTGTCTCAGCCTCTTGTCACCACATACACAGGAGGAGGTGTGGGGAGCGGGAGCGCGTGCTGCCTGTACTTTTCTCAGCCTCTTGTCACCCATACACAGGGAGGAGGTGTGAGAGGGGGGAGCTGCGTGTGCCTGACTCTGTCTCAGCCTCTGTCCCCCACATACACAGGGAGGGGGGGTTTAGAGGGGGGAGCTGCATGCTGCCTGTACTGTCTCAGCCTCTTGTCACCACATACACAGGGAGGAGGTGTGAGCGGGAGCTGCGTGCTGACTGTACTGTCTCAGCCTCTTGTCACCACATACACAGGGTGGAGGTGTGAGCGGGAGCTGCGTGCTTTCTATACTGTCTCAGCCTCTTGTCACCACATACACAGGGAGGAGGTGTGAGAGCGGGAGCTGTGTGCTGACTAAACTGTCTCAGCCTCTTGTCACCACATACACAGGGAGGAGGTGTGAGAGCGGGAGCTGCGTGCTGCCTGCAATGCCTCCGCCTCTTGTCACCACATACACAGGGTGGAGGTGTGAGAGCGGGAGCTGCGTGCTGCCTGTACTGTCTCAGACTCTTGTCACCACATACACAGGGAGGAGGTGTGAGAGCGGGAGCTGCGTGCTTTCTATACTGTCTCACCTCTTGTCACCACATACACAGGGAGGAGGTGTGAGAGCGGGAGCTGCGTGCTGCCTGCAATGCCTCCACCTCTTGTCACCACATACACCGGGAGGAGGTGTGAGAGCGGGAGCTGCGTGCTGCCTGCACTGCCTCAGCCACTTGTCACCACATACACAGGGTGGAGGTGAGAGAGCGGGAGCTGCGTGCTGCCTGTACTGTCTCAGCCTCTTGTCACCACATACACAGGGAGGAGGTGTGAGAGCGGGAGCTGCGTGCTGCCTAAAATGTCTCAGCCTCTTGTCACCACATACACAGGGCGGAGCGGGAGCTGCGTGCTGCCTGTACTGTCTCAGCCTCTTGTCACCACATACACAGGGAGGAGGGTTTTGGAGCGGGAGCTGCTGCTGCCTGTACTGCCTCCGCCTCTTGTCACCAAAATACCAGGTTTGGAGTGTGAGCGGGAGCTGCGTGCTGCCTGTACTGTCTCCGCCTCTTGTCACCACATACACAGGAGGTGTGAGCGGGAGCTGCGTGTGCCTGTACTGTCTCAGCCTCTTTTCACCACATACACAAGGGTGGGGGTGTGAGAGCGGGAGCTTCGTGCTTTCCCGTACTGTTCTCAGCCTCTTGTCACCACATACACAGGGGGGCGCGGGAGCTGGGGTGTTCCTGTTACTGTCTCAGCCTCTTGTCACCACATACACAGGGAGGAGGTGTGAGAGCGGGAGCTGCGTGCTGCCTGTACTGTCTCAGCCTCTTGTCACCACATTTCAAGGAGGAGGGTGAGAGCGGGAGCTGCGTGCTTCCTGTACGTCCTCAGCCTCTTGGCACCACATACACAGGGAGGAGGTGTGAGAGCGGGAGCTGCGTGCTGCCTGTACTGTCTCAGCCTCTTATCACCACATACACAGGGAGGAGGTGTGAGAGCGGGAGCTGCGTGCTTTCTATACTGTCTCAGCCTCTTGTCACCACATACACAGGGAGGAGGTGTGAGAGCGGGAGCTGCGTGCTGCCTGCAATGCCTCCACCTCTTGTCACCACATACACAGGGTGGAGGTGTGACAGCGGGAGCTGCGTGCTGCCTGCAATGCCTCCACCTCTTGTCACCACATACACAGGGAGGTGTGAGAGCGGGAGCTGCGTGCTGCCTGTACTGTCTCAGCCTCTTGTCACCACATACACAGGGTGGAGGTGTGAGAGCGGGAGCTGCGTGCTTCCTGTACTGTCTCCGCCTCTTGTCACCACATACACAGGGAGGAGGTGTGAGAGCGGGAGCTGCGTGCTGCCTGTACTGGCTCCGCCTCGTGTCAACTCATACACAGGGAGGAGGTGTGAGAGCGGGAGCTGTGTGCTTTCTAACTGTCTCACCTCTTGTCAACCACATACACAGGGAGGAGGTGTGAGAGCGGGGGCTGCGTGCTGCCTGCAATGCCTCCACCTCTTGTCACCACATACAGGGTGTGGTGTGACAGCGGGAGCTGCGTGCGCCCGCAATCCTCCACCTCTTGTCTCACCACATACACAGGAGGTTGGGGAAGCGGGAGCTGCGTCTGCCTGTACTGTCTCAGCCTCTTGTCACCACATACACAAAGGGGGGAGGGGTGGGGAGCGGGGGCTGCGTGCTTCCTGTACTGTCTCCGCCTCTTGTCACCACATACACAGGGAGGAGGTGTGAGAGCGGGAGCTGCGTGCTGCCTGCAATGCCTCCGCCTTGTGTCGCCTCACACACAGGCTGCATGTAGTAACATAATAGTTCCAGTCACTGGAATGTTCTCCACATTCGGGTACATGCAGTGCTCCTGTCCTTACAGAGGTGTCACCCAGCTTTACCAGATTCCTGAAAGGCTGTTGTACCGAGATGTAACATCCCAGTACTTGGACCAGCTGCTTCACTGTTCTGCTTTGCCTTTCAAGTATCTGGAGATAGAGATGGAATCCATGTTTCTATAGTGCAAGCCTCTAACTATAAATGACGCACTATAGGGCTGGGGTCACACGTATTTGTCAGCCAAAACCAGGAAGGGAGTCTGCACAGAGCTAATGTATTATGAAAAGGCGTCTACCGCTCTTGTGTTTTCGACCCTGGTTTTGGCTTATACATTGCTGCAAAATATGCAGCAAAAAACGTAGTGTGAACCCAGCCTAAGATAAGCAGCTGGGCTCATGTAATAATGGCACATACACCGCACTTATATGTCTGGGCGTCCTCATAAGGGTTCTGAAAGGGGTTGTCTCACTACATTGTTTCATTTTACCTCAGTCCCATTTTCTTGGTTTCATTTTGAATTCAGGGGTGTGTTTACTGGCTTCTAATAGGCTGCAGTAGAAGCCAGGTCTGTAGCTATAACCACCAGTGCTGGCTGCCTATCAGAAGTGAAGAAACAGGTCTGTAGCTATAGCAACCTCAGGAGCTGATGCAGCCCATACAAGAGGGGATATCTCAGAATAGATAGGACACTGGTAATGGACACATATTACAAAGTGACTTGTTTTTGCAAGATCTTTAACATAAAAAGTAATCCTTGTAGTGAGACAAACCCCTTTAAGGTAGGAATACATAGTGCGGTCATGGCACAGCAGCCTGCACCCGGGATTTGTAATGAGCTTAAAGGGGTTTTCTTACCTTATTGATTAGCTTTAAACATTAGGGAAAGGGAAATGAAGACGGTTACTAAATACATTGCTGTTCAGATCTTGCTTTGTTTAAGAGATTTTATCTACTGCTTGTGTAAACAAGTTTCTCTACCGACCACCTCTTTGCCCTCATTGCTCCAGCCACCCTGTCCGACCATAGTGCGTTCACTATCTGCTTAGTTTTATCTTGTCCCCCCCCCGGCCACACGGCGTAATTGCGGGGCGTAATTACGCCCTGCAAATACACCGTGTAAACCTAGCCTTAGGGTATGTTCACACAGCGTGCTTGTGGGCCGTACTTTGGGGCGTAATTATACTGCAATACGCCCAAAGTATGGCCTGCAAATATGGTAAATCATAGCACTCATTGAGTGCTATGATTAACTGCTGTTTTTCCCCGACGTGTACTGTGCCCTGGGAGAAAGTAGGGACATGTCACTTCTTACCAGCACTTATAGGAAAGTGGATGAGGGCCGGAGCACAGTATAAAGTACGCACTGCCAGGATTTGGACGTTTTGTTTTTTTGTTTTTTTTCCTGAAACACACAAATTAATAGCCAGGAGAAAAACAGCACTGAAAAGCATGTCAAAAACCGCGCTGAGGTTTTGGATGAGGTGTTAAAGTTCTCCATTGATTCCTATGGGAATTTTCAGCGTTGAAAATGCTTCCAGAATTGACATGACACCCAAAACAGTGTCCAAAGAAGAGCGGAAATCGCACGTAAAAACCTTGTCATGTGTGAACTACAGCGCTGATTTATATAGGAAACAATGTTGAACTGGGGGCGTTTTGGTGGCTTTTTTGCTGTTGATTTTGGGCATGGAAAAGCTCCGAAAACAGCATTAAAATCGGCTGTGTAAACATACCCTAACAGGCTCAGCTAAGAATGGCAGAGCCAATATGTCAGTCACTGCTGTAGAACCACCAACAGCCTGAACCGGAAGAGGGAGCCTGAAACTGGTTGTAAAGAGCAGCACGGTGAGAACACCTCTAAGGCTATGTTCACACGGCTTATTTCGGGGCGTATTTACGGACGTATTTACGTCCGCAAATACTTCCCGAAATACGTTTCAAATAATGAACAATTAGATTAGCATTGAATACAATGTAAAATACGCCTCGTCATTCACACGAGGCGTATTTTCGCAACGTATTTGCGGGCGTAAATACGTCCGTAAATACGATCGTAAAACTAAGTCCCCTGTAACTTATTGAGGCATATTGTGCAACATAAATCCCCATAGTAAAGAATGGGGATGTATTTACGACGTGAAATACGTGCCACACTTTGTGACACGTATTTGAAACGTATTTCGGGACGTATTTGCGGACGTAAATGCGTCCGTAAATACGCCCCGAAATAAGCCATGATAACATAGCCTTAAATGATCAGCTGCATGAATTAATAGGTGAACACCCACAAAACTGTGCGACTATTAACAAACAGTGAGCAATGATGAACACTGACCTAAACCTCTTACCACACCTGGACATAGGTGCCGGGTGTTAGCAGCTAACTACAGCCAAAACTCGGTGGTTTCAGCGCAGGCTGGTGCCGGCAACATCCCGCGCTTTTTAACCCCTTAGACGGCACGGCAAAGATGGCTGCAGCTTCTAAATCATTGAGAAACGGTACCACGCACTGTTCCTCACTTAGATCGGGGCGCTCGCGGGCTCCTGATCGGTTAACATGGCAGCTGGAAGCCTTGTGAAGGCTTCCATTGCCGCCATATTATCTGTTTTACTACTTCCTGCCCCAGTAGTAAAAAAAAACAAACAAACTGCCCCCTAGTGGTGAAATACCCTGGGGGGACTCAAAGTTAAAGTAAAAAAAAAAATAATTAAAAAGTTCAAATCAACCCTCTTGCCATTTTACAAATAAAAAAAATAAAATTATACAAAAGTTACACATAATTGGTATCACTGTGTCTGTAAAAGTCCGATCTATTAAAATATAACATTAATTATCCCGTATGCTGAACACTGTAGAAGAAAAAAATTCTAAACGCCCAACTTGCGTGTTTTTGGTCATTTCACATCTCCTAAAAACTGGAATGAAATTAATCAAAAAAGTCGCATGTATTCCAAATTGGTAGTAATAAAAAGAACACTTCAGCCTGCAAAAAATGCCATCTCACTCACGTCCGTAGGTGTTAGTACAAAAAAGTTATAGGTCGCAGAAATGGCGCCGCCATGCAAATTTCAAACATAGAAAATGTTTTGAATTTTTTTACAGTACTAAAACATAACGGAAACCCTAAATATTTGGTATTGCCGGATTCATATCAACCTGCATAATACAGAAAACACATCATGTTTACCAAAGATTGAACGTCGTAAAAGCAGAACACCCGCAAACATGACGCAAGTAAGTTTTTTCACATTTTGCCCCACTTAGAATTATTTTGCAGTTTACCAGTATATTCTACGGTAATATGAATAACACCATTAGAAAGTACATCTTGTTCCGCAAAATAAAAGCCCTCATATGTCTATGTAGATGGAAAAATAAAAGAAGTTATGGCTCTGGAAAGGCGAGGAGGAAAAAAAAGAACGTGTCAACCAAAATAAAATGCTCGGTTCTTAAGGGGTTAATGGCCACATGGTTCTGCGAATGTTCACCAACAAACCCATGTGACCATGTATTGAGGTAATTGAAAATCCTTAGTGCGCCATGCTGTACCTGCCAAGACCGCACCGTGTATTCTTAGGGCATGTCCCCACGGCACGGGTTTTCGGACTGTTTTTCAGCCGGTTTGCAGTTTTTCGGACCGCCTGAAAAACCGGGTGAAAATGAGCACAATTGTGCTCTATGGAAAACCCGTGCAGCAGTCCCCACTGCATGGTTTTGCCGACAGACGGTTTTGCTGCCGGGAGTCCGGCGGCAAAACATTGTAGAAGCACCATCTTCCGTCCAAAAACCGGATGGAATGTGTGCTTCTCAATGGGAGGGGGGAGGACTCTTCTCTGCTCATCGCGGAGAAAAGCCGTCCCCCCCTGCGGCCGTGAGGACGGCCGCAAAACAGGACAAATACCGGCCGGCAAACCGGCTGGTATTTGTCCACTGCCGTGGGGATGCGCCTTACCCTGAAAGAAGACCTGTCAGCTCGTTTATGCTGCATCAAGACGTAGCTGCAGGCTTCCATGTCTCAGTCATGTGTCTTATCCTGAAGCACTACAGTGTTGTCGGGTACGTTCACTTGACATATAGTGACCGTGTACCAGTGTGCGCCGCTATACGCTCCGGCCCCCTTTCAGCCTCACCGATTTTAACGTATTTGCAGGGCATACGTCAGGCGCTTTGCAGCCCCTTGAATACCCTCTAAAACTGAGCTGGGTACAAGGAGAAGCGTTGCGACCAGAGAAGAGTTGATACAGTTAGGATCAGTGCCAATAAGGCTAGATAGGGACTGGCGGAGGAAATGCAAAGTGTCGTGTGAACTGCCATATAGAAGCATTGTAGTGCGCTAAGTGCATCCACAGCTTTTGAGTAGCTAACTCTGAAGAGTCCATTGGGTCGGTTAGACAAAAGCCGATATGGTTGAAAAGTAGGCTGTGGGTGGGTAAAGGTACCGTATGTTCACACGGCGCTTTCCAATCTGAAAAACGGATTGAAAAATGAGATGCAACCAAACACGTACCCAAAGTGTGCTGCGTGTTTGGGTCGAAACACGGATCCAAACACGCATCTAAAAACACTGTGTGAACATACCCTAAGAGCCACATGTATGAAAACTGTCTAGGTCTAAAACTAATTTTATCGCCCATAGCAACCAATAAGAGTACCCCTTTCATTTCATACAGTGTTCTGGAAAAATGAGAAGGGCTCTCTGATTGGTTGCTATGAGTAACAAGGAAAGTCTTAGACCAAGACAGTTTCCATACATGTGGCCCTGAGTGTTCATACCCAGGGGAGGTTGTAGTCAGATCTGTTTCTGTGCTGGATGGGAATCCCTATTTGGGGAGAGAGAGAAAGTAGCTACAGATGGAAAAGGTTACCCTGCTGGCCTATGGAGTGGCCTAGGAAGTGTGGCCTATAAGTGTGGTAATAGAGCTTGGGTAGTAGGCCTGACTGCAACAGCCTTGCAAATTAAAGGGTTGAATATTGTTATATTCTTATATCATTGTGTTGTATAATTTAAATTCTGCCACCAATTGTGAAAATGACCACTGAGTTTTACCACTGTATGTGAAAAAGTCACTAAACTTGTTTGATTGAATTACATTGGTCCGTGCTTGTCTTCTTTTACAGGGCAACCCTATGCTACAACTACAGCTGTGAACATGGTACAGGTAAATATATGCAGTGTCGGACTAGGGTGACTGGAGCCCAGCAGTGAAATTGATTCTTGGAGCCCGTTCTACAGCTACTGCACGTGACTGCACATACTACACATGACTCATGCTTTCTGCTTCACTTTCTCTACCTTTCTCCCTGAAAACTAGCACCAGGCCTGCTACTCCCAGGAGCCCAGCTGCCCATAAGCTCCCCAGGGGTTTCCCCTTTGGACCATTATGAGCTTGCCCTTGTGCCTCCAATGCCAATCTCTTTCTCTCAGATTGATAGATGTTGGTCACCATATAGGCTTGTCCCCACTGCACGGGTTTTCACCTGGTTTTTTAGACAGTTTTCGGTTTTGAAAGCCGTCTGCAAACCAGGTGACAAACTTTGACACGGACCTTAAAGAGAACCGGTCACATAGATTATGCCCCCTTGCTGAGGGCAGAACAAGCTAGTGTCAGACCTGCTGTTTCCAGCACTGTGTCCCTTATTCTGTAAGATGCTGTAGTTTTCATGTATTTAAAGGGGTTGTCTCGCTACAAAGAATAGCTTTCAAATTGTAGGGAACACAAAATAAAGACATTTTCCAAATATATTGCATTGTTCCTCTGTTTTCCCTAAAGAGATACAAGTGAATTTATTACCTCCATGGCTATTTCAGTTCCATCAGTAACCAACCTGTAAACAAATCTCCCTGGGCTGTTTGTTCAATGAGATAACAGAGAGTGAGTCATCACACAGGTCCGCAGTGTCAGTCAGTGTCCTGTGCTGCCAGACAGTAAAAAGCTTGATTTATCTCAAGTAAACAGCTCTGTAATTAGGGCTTTTGTTTTGGGGATCAGATAAGAAGTCCTGCAAGTAGTTTGAGAAGCTAATCTAATCTAATTAGCATCTGAAAGCACAACTGAGCTTGGAGCTGTAGGAGCTTATGCAAATTAGTCTGAACCAGGAAGTGACAGAGACTTTCTTTCATGCATTCTTTGAAACCCTGTGGGGAGACAACTCCTTTAATGCTCAAATCTGCAGTTTTCAGCCAGAAGAGTCATTCGAAGAGTCCTTCAAAGAGTCAGTTTTTTTCAAACCCAGCCAATCGGAGGCTAGCCCTGCCCACCTCAACTGACAAACCTATTACTTTGAATAGGTAGAAACATGTGAATAACTGTCAGTGGGCGGGCTAGCCTTTGGTGGGCGGGGCTAACACCTGCTCATGAATAAGATTTGAGGGGTAAATGCTCTAAAACTAACGCATCTTACAGAATAAGGGACACAGCGCTGGAAACAGCAGGCCCGACACTAGCTTGTGCTGCCCTCAGCAAGGGGGGCATAATCTATGTGACAGGTTCCCTTTAATGGAAAGTCTGTGCAGCAGTCCCCACTGCACGGATTTTCCGCCGGACAGTTTTTTAGGCCGCCGGTGGTCTGAAAAACATAGAACATGTTCATTCTTCCGCCCAGTTTTCGGGCGGAATCTGAACAAGTCTATGCGAAGGGGGAATGCTTTTCTCCGCAAACCGCGGAGAAATGCCGCCCCCCTGCGGCCGCGTGCACAGCCCCATTTCCGACCGGTATTTGCACTGTGCCGTGTGAACGACGGCCTCTATGTCAGAATCAACTCTCGAGTCTCGCTTTACTACTAACATAATGATCAGCCACTAAGTGGTAACAGCAACAACTTTAAATGCAATTTATTGCAATCCCTTTTGCATGAAATAAAATACATATAAAATCACATTGTAACAAATAAGAAAGTGATTATTGGATTATTGTTTGTTCTGGATTGGTGCCCTCTTCCCTAATGAAATAATGTAGACTTATGCAGGATGGTGCCTTGTGCAGTAGCTTTTGTTAGCCCTCACCTCCTTGAATATTGTACAGTCACACACTGTACAAATAATGCTGCCATAAAGTGCTTAATTGTAAGTGCCATATAGTAAGATGCCAAAATAACAGTACTATTCAATGATTAAAGAACATAAACAGGTGCATAATTAACCATGTTATACAGTGTTACCAACATATGCTACAAAAATACTATTCTATATAGTGTGCAAATAGCAATGCTACTGTCAGGACTGCGCTACTGGTCTTTTAAGGTTTTTCTTGCAGCCTCAGCCAGGGTGCAAATTGGTGCTTAATTTCTTAAGCACTTGAGCCAATCCCTAGCTGGGGCGGAGGTTTTGAACCACTTCCTGTCTGCCAGTCTCTGCTGGTGGTTGCTTTTGTGTCCTAGCTGTCTGTTTTGCTCTTTCTTGGATTTTGGCTATTCTTTCTGCTTACACTCCCACTCTGTCCTTTGGTACCTTGTATTCTCCTGGTTTGACCTTGGCCTATACGTTTTTATTTGTTGTCTGTTTCTTGTTTGTGGTACGTTTGGTCTTCAGTCTGGCACAGGTTTTACTAGGTACAGCTCAGGAAGAGGTTTGAGTGCGGGCGCCCTCTTCGGGGCAGTTGCCTTGCATAGGCAGGGTGAGACTAGGATATCCCTTACCTCCTTACAGTCCATATATTTGCTATACAGTGTAGGGATGTATAGGATATGCCATCAAAGTGTGATAGATGTGGATCCTAGCGGTGGGACTCGTACCTATCTCGGAAATGGGTTTCTGCTCATAATGGAGAACCGGTCACAGTCGTGCACAACTCTCCATTTTGTTTTATAGGAGTACAGAATACAGGTGAGCGGTGTGTGCAGCTGTACTCGGAACTCCCATAGACCTAAATGGAGCGTAATGAGCAGCTAAGCAAAGACTTTTCAGTGGCCCATTCCCAAAATAGGTGCAGGTCCTAGAGGTGGGACCAGAACCTGTCACAGAACCAGAACCTTTAATGGTATATCCTATCAATATGCCATCAAAGTGTGTGGTGGGAACATCCCTATTACACTGTATAGCAAATATATGGACTGTGTGGATATAAGGGACACCCTAGTCTCACCCTGCCTAAGCAGGGCAACCACCCCGAAGAGGGCGACCCCACACTCGAACCTCTTCCTGAGCTGTACCTAGTAAAACGTGTGCCAGACAGAAGACAAAGGGTACCACAAACAAGAAACAGACACTACAGACAACAAATAAAGACTAGTCGTATGGGCCAAGGTCAAACCAGGAGAATACAAGATACCGAAGGACACCCATTACCAATAGTGATGCTACAGGCAGCATCTGACCTCTTTCTTGATACTCTACTAATCGATTATATTTTTAAGACTATATTTGACAACAGCCTGTGTATGGCACCCACTGAACTTTAAAGGCTATAACTTTTATTAAATTGCACGCATTACAAGCTAAAAGAAACTCTTTTTTGCTTGCACATATTATAATACATAACAAGTTTCTCATTGCCAGGTGGCGTCAATTCCATCGAACAGGCTCACTGGCGCTTGCTTGGTCCCCAGTCCGTTCTGTCTTTTCCTGAAGTGACCATCACACTCCAAAAGCCAGAATTTTTTTTTGGGGTTACTTGATTAACAGTGTGAATACTTGCTTTTTTTGGGGCAAGCATTTTTTCAACTGCCCCAGTTTTATATACTTATAACATATCGATATGTTTTGATAATTATTTTGTGGGAATGTCCAAAAACATTCTACAATTGCTTTATGTGTTTACTTGTTGTAAAATAATAACCGAATAAACTTTATGCTGCAGATTACTATAAATACGGTGCTTCAAATAAGTTTTCTTTTTGAAATCTGGGCACAACATACAGAGCACTGAAATAGTAGTTCCATGTGAACTTCCAATTTTAACTTAAATGGGTTTTGCCACGATGTAATGTTGATGTGGGATCCTCCAAAATGGATATTTGATCACTTTTCTAAAAATATGTGATTAAGAAAAGTGAAGCCTGTGAGAGCTGCAGCTTTCTTTACATGCCCTTAGTTACTTAAAAGTTTACATTTGACACCACCAGGAGAGCTGACAGGAGCTGATCTGGCCAACCTTGCGTGTTTGCACTTCTTATCTGATGACAGGGAACATGAAAGAGCTTTCAAGGGGCTGGGTGAAATGTGCAGTGTATGAGTCTGTCTGCTGTATAGAGAATCCACTGTTGTAATGTTATTATTTGAGAAAACTTTTGAGACGCTCCCTTCTTCCTCACTCTCTGCTCACCCCCCTCCCTCTCACCCCTGCAGTGTTCAGGACTCAGCATGATTTGTTTATATTCTCCCCTGAGCTGATAAGGAGGTAAGGAACTCATTTTGTGGCAAAACCCCTTTAACAATAATTTCTGAAACACTTAGGTCAACATGGTCACTACAAACCGAGATTCATTCATTGAGGGGTTTAGGTTCCAAAACAGGGTCACTTACTGGAGGAAGGAGGGGTTTAGAAACAAATTTGGGTGCCAATCTCTCAACTGAAGTGAGCTGTCTGACTGAAAACTTAGCACAATTCAGAATAACTATCCACAGAGTGGAAATTGATTTGATGCCACTTGATCACCATTGGGGGATTGCACTGTATCAGTACCTCAGGGGCTCTGCAAATGCAACACAGTGCCTGAAAACCATTGTAAACATTTGGCAAATCTGCACGTCAAAAGCCAAATACCTCTCCTCCACTTATGAACCCGACCGTGTGCTCATACAGCAGTGTGGAGCATTTATCTTACAAGACATTCACATTTTGAACATTTAGCTGTTTTTCACAGACTCAGAATGTAGCGGACAATTTACCAGAATCATTAAGTAAAATATGTTATAAAGAAGAAACATTCTCAGATTTCCTACGGTAAGTATATGCACTGCAGAGTTAGTAGCAATTGTCAGATGTGCCCTGAAGGCCAACACTGGCTGCCTGCTTAAGAGGTTAAAAAAAAAAATAAAAAAAATCAACATTTTCAGGAGGCTGCATTATCTTTCATCTTTTCAATATTGATTTTGCTCGAGTATCACATTACACTATGACATACATCCGTGAAACATCTCTAGATTCTATTCCTTAAAGTAAACCTATCACTTGATTTCTCTTGCCCTGTCGGTGAGCAGAATATGATCGAGGGAGAGAAACCGAGTTCTGCGATATATAAATTATATGTAATCTGAAGCTAGATTTCTGAGTATAAACAGTAGATTATAAAAGAGAAAATGAAAGTCCTGCTTACCACATCCACATGCAATCCCTGACCATTTGCTCTATATACACACACTGATACAGGGAAAGCTGTCAATCACTGTAGGTGAGTGGGGTCAGCAGGACCTCCACTGTCTCTTAAAGAGTCCAGTCAGAAATCCTGCTCCAAATCATATAACTCTATTTAAATCACAGAGCTCAGCTCCTCTCCTCTATCATAAAACCCTATATATCACAGAGCTCAGCTCCTCTCCCTCTACCATATAACCCTTTATGTCACAGAGCTCAGTTCCTCTCCTCTATCATATAACCCTATATATCACAGAGCTCAGCTTCTCTCTTCTATTATATAACCCTATATATCACAGAGCTCAGCTTCTCTATCATATAATCTATATATCAGAGCTCATCTCCTCTCCTCTATTATATAACCCTATATGTCACAGAGCTCAGCTTCTCTCCTCTATCATATAACCCTATATATCAGAGCTCAGCTTCTCTCCTCTATCATATAATCATATATCTCACAGAGCTGAGCTTCTTTTCCTCTATCATATTCTGCTCTCAGTTATGGGGCATAAACCACCTTACAGGTTCCCGTTAAATATAATGTATGCACTTGTGTCAATTTACATAGAGAATCTTTATTCAGTAAGTCTGAAGTCTATCAGAGGATATTAATGATCAGTGATAAATGCTGCTCCGGGTCTTCTGCTGATTCTTATTGGCGTAATTCAGTTCGGCTCCACCAGTTAGGAGAAGATCAATACCTGTGCAGAAAGTGGCATCTGCTGCCAGAAAGAGTGCGGCACTGGCACACTCCTCGGCTGTCCCCATACGACCCAGCAGCTGAAATCAGAATGAACACATGAGCAATGGGAGTGGTAAAAAGTAAATACAACGTCTACTTAAAGTTTCACACAAGAATACATCTGAGAACTTCATGAACTGGAATTCCCTGATATGAGGTGTTATTAGAGCGCGCTGGAAATTTCAAGATCATAAAGAAAGGCAACTAAGGACATTCAAATACTCATGGAATATGGAATGGATACACCGAAAAATTCTGAGAGGACGGAGTCCGATCCACTGATGCAGGAAACAAATGGACAGTGAATTGGCTGTAGATCCTTGTCCAGCAATTAACAGAGTAAAATCATTACTTAAAGGGGTATTCCCATTGAATTGATTATCTTTAAACATGTAAAGTAAATAAATATTACTAAGCACATTGCTGTTCTGATTTTGCTTCTCTCCAGAGTTAGAACAGATCTTATTTCATGCTTGTGTACATAAGCTTATCTAGGTTACTGATCACCTCTCTGTGCTCTAACAGGCTCTAGCAGCAGTGGCCATAATGGTGACGTTACTCCCTGCTAGACAGAGCTGGTTTACATTACCGTATTTTTCGGACTATAAGGCGCACCGGACTATAAGGCGCATTAACATTGAGCGCATTAACATTGAGCGCCGTTCATATATAAGGCGCACCGGACTATAAGGGGCACCGGGGCTTAAGGCGCGGCGCATTAAATGAAACAAAGTTCAGAGCGAAAGCCAAACTTTATTCAACCACTTTTCACAATAACTCTCACTTGTAAAGTTGTAACAAAAATCAATACACTACAGTACTTTTTCAGTTCATTCATCCCCCACAAATCCATCAAATTTTCATCTTCAGTGTCAAGTTAAACTTTTTCCATTTTCACCCATTCTCGGGCCCCCCTCATCATTATCTGAGTCGTCTCTTGCCTGCTTAGCTTTCAGTGTGACCCCAGCCTTTTGAAAAGTCGGTTTTTTTCTGGGGTGAATTTCTCCCAGGCATCCACGACCCACTTGCACTTTGGGGAAAATTTCGCCCGTTGCCCCCTGTTTTGGTAAATGTTGGCCCCTTTCTGTCACCCAAATTCTCCCTGCAGCCGCTTTTTAAAAACCTAAATGCCCTGTTCCCCAAATTTCAGGGGCTGGGCTTTTTGGTTAATCCACCCAAAACAGAAAACCGTGATTATTTTCTTCACTTGGGCTTTACGTATCCTAAAAGGGGCACGAATGGAGTCACAGACCAATAGGGATGGGGATTGGTAAAAAAAATCCATCCGGGTCTCTTGACTTTGACCTCCCTCGCCACTCACCACTTCTCCTCGTCCACCCCCCTTTTGGGGTTCCCTTTGATGATGAACCAGCGGGAAAGTTCTTTGGCAAATTTCTTCCTCTTAAAAATGACCATGGGTGGTGTTTCGGCCATTAGCCTGACGGCGAACCACAGTGAAAGAGGGACTTCTCATTCCTTGGTACGATAGAGCCCGCTGGCCCTTTTTTCTCAACATACTTGTACAGGGTACAAAAGTGAGGGGCCCTCTCCATTTTTATGTGTTTTTTGGCTGGAATTTTTTCATTATCTTGGCTTGCAGTGGTGGGGGGAAAAAAAGGGGCCCATTTTCTTCAAAATTTTTTTGGCAGCTGCTGGCAGACAGTATTTCTGGGGGGATGGAAAAGAACGCCTTTTCATGAAACGAAACACCATGAAGGACCACCTTTGAAAGTCCTTGATTCCAGTTCGCGTCTAATGCGTGGTTTGAGTCAAATGAGACATGGACCTTCTGCTCCTTCCTCTGTTTCTAACCCACTTTTCTAGTTTGCCCCTCCAGATGTCCCCACCTTGCTTTGTTTCCCTTGAACTCATTTTGGTCTTTTTTACTGGCGCAGGGGCCCCTTTTTTCCTCCCTTACGCACCATAAATTTTTAATTTAATTCTCTGGCACTGCTTATTTCCGCTCACGCAGACTTATAGCTTTAAGCTTTTAAAAACGATCATAAGCATTCTTTAAAAGGCATTTTTTTGGGTAGTGGGTATAAAAAAAATGTCAGTACGGTTTTTAATGACAGACAATGTTGAAAACGTATTCTGCACACAGAGCTTACTATACCGCCGCGTCACCTTTGACTTGGTAGCGTAAGGCCATTCTTTATTTTTTTATGCCATATTGCCGCCCCGGGTTGCGCGCAATACGGCCGGTTTACAAGGTCCTGCCATTTTTTGTCCTTTTTTTCGCGACGGAAACACCCCCGTAAAGAAGGGGTTGTAAATCCGGGGCGAAAAAACGCCCAGTGGCACTTATTTTCAACTGTTTGCAACGATTTGTAAAGATTTTGGAAAGTATTTACTATTTTAAATCAGTTGAAATCGTTTCAAATCCCAGTTCCCAAAACGGTACAATTTTCGGTAAATACTTTGAACAAAGACGAAAACTGAAAACTAAGTGAAGAATTTATTCAATATAAGGCGCACCGGGCTAAAGGCGCACTTTCGATTCTGAAAAATCTTAGGCTTTTTTGTGCGCCTTATAGTCCGAAAAAAAAAGGTATTTCCGAAAGCTTTAAAACCCTTTTGAGCTCTGTGCTTTTTGCCTTTGGTTTTTCAAACCGCCTCGTCAATCTCTTAACAGGGTCGTGGAATAGCAACCGCTGTAAACTACCCACAGCCTAACCAGGAAGTGTGAGCCTTAAAGGGGTATTCCGGTACACAAAACTTGAAACAATTCTATTGAACGTTGCACAAAGTGCAACTCTTCAATTGTACAGTAATAAATATATTTTAGTAGTTTCCCACATCAGTACTGACCAATTACTGGCCCAATATCTGATGTTTATATTTTGTTGCCAAGGGATACGACCTGTAGTTCCGTTTCACCCTTCTGGTCAGACATGCTCGGTTCCAGCACTAGAAAGGTGATGAGTCTATGAAGCAGCAGAGGATGGGCAGGTGTAACTAGGGTAATTCCATGTCAAGTGAACCAATGATTTTTACCTCTCAAAGAATACAAAATGTGAAGAAAAAAAAATCTAGAATTTTTTTTGATTTTTAATTGATTTTCAAAGTTCGGAAAAAGTGTGAATTTTGGTGTTGCCTGCCTTTACATTTCTCATCATAACTCAGGCTAGAAAAAAGATAGAAAAACAAAATAAACACAATTCTACTCATAACTGCAAGGCTTTCACCAGATATGTCACAAGAGTATCTTTGTTAATATTTTATCCATTCGAACACAAATGCAAAATGTAAAAACGCATTTCCGAAAAAACGTTTAATTTAAAAAATTCCAAAAATGCACATGTGCCTGCTATGCTCCTAGCCACATCTGTACCAAAATTAAAGTTGGGATCACGATGGGATCAGATTTAAAAATATTTTTATTTCAGTGTCAATTCGCAATATTGTGGGCTCTATATTTACCAAGTAATCCATGATTTTTAGATATTACTGTATTATTTTATTATGTTACAGCTTAGAAGCAGGAAAGGACAGAGGAGAAAGCTTTGTTAGGGCTCAACCTGAGAATGAACAGAGGTAGACATTGAATGCAGAGCAGATGACAGGCCAGCAGCTCTGTCAATCATGTGAAGTATCTGCCCACCGCAGAGTCAGGAAGTAAGGGTATGTTCACACGGCGTCTTGTGTCCGTGTGAACATCTGCTTTTGTGATGCATGTCGGGGTCCATCTGAACGGACCCGGACACGCATCTAACAATTAGCAGTGTGTTTAACACTGCCGGCAATGCGAGACACGCAGCGGCGTTCACATGAGCGATCGCCGATGCATATTTGCATCGCGTCTGTCCAATGCGTCTTTTGGATGCACTCCAAGAAATGACATGTCAATGCTTGGAGCGCATCCGAAAGATGCATCAGACAGACACGATGCAAATACATATCGGCGATCGCTCATGTGAACGCCGCTGCGTGTCTCGCATTGCCGGCAGTGTTAAACACACTGCTAATTATTATATGCATGTATGGGTCCGTTCAGATGGACCCAGACACGCATCACAAAAGTGGATGTTCACACGGACTCAAGATGCCATGTGAACATACCCTAGGACACAGCTTAAGAGCTTTCATGTCCTGACATGTCCACTCTTGAACAAACCGTAGTCTTTACACCAGGGGTGTCAAACTCGTTTTCACCGGGGGCCACATCAGCCTCACGGCGTACCTTAAAGGACCGACATAATTTTAGAACTACTTGAAGGTAGATAAGTGGCCATAAAGCCCCCTGTAGATGACAGTTATATCTGCCCATGTAGGTAGATAGGCATTTTTGCCCCCTGTAGCCAGATAGTAATATGCCCTCTGTCGCCAGGTAATATGCCCCATATAGAAAGGGAGATGCCCCACATAGCCCCCCTGTAGCCAGGGAGATGCCCCATAGTCCCCCAGTAGCCAGGCAGATGCCCCATAGTCCCCCAGAAGCCAGGCAGATGCCCCATAGTCCGCCAGTAGCCAGGCAGATGCCCCATAGTCCGCCAGTAGCCAGGCAGATGCCCCATAGTCCGCCAGTAGCCAGGCAGATTCCCCATAATGATTATAAAATTTTAAAAAAGCTACTTACCTCCTGGTTGTCCGTGCAGCGCGGCCCGGTCCGGTTCGGGAGCTATGTATGGTGTAAGCGGTGTGACGTCACGCCGCTTACGCCCTCACGCAGCTCCCAGAGATCTCCTTGGCTGCAGCGTCACAGGGGGCGTGAGTAAAGCGGCGTGTCACGCCCCCTGCGACGCCGGATGTACAGCGCTCACCGAGCATTGTACATACAAGGGGAGAAGGTGGGAGGGAAACGATCCCTTCTGCCTTCTCCCTGTACTGACTGACTCTGCATGGCTGTGGTAAAACAGCCGTGTGGAGTCGGGGAGATCGCGGGCCGGAAAACACAAGGCCGCGGGCCGAATGTGGCCCGTGGGCCTTGTGTTTGACACCTGTGCTCTACACAGATATCAAGGGAGTCGGTGTGCTACAATATTGGTGAGTGTGTTCGGCGCTGGTGGCTGGCTACTGTACTCTCCAAAGATTGTGAAAATGAAGTAGAATTGATGTTTTTCGCGTCCTTCTGGTCCAGCGCCATCCTTTGTGTATCCAAGAAAACCAGACATTTTAAAAGTTAACAAAAATCAGATATTAACTGAGGTGGAGCTGAACACCATGACAGACCGTACATACTCTGACACAAAAGGAAATGGCAATTGCTAGTAAGCGCTTATGGATAAGATGACATTTCACCCACTAGAAGGGACAAATTGATGATAAAAGGCCAGTTTAAGAAAATGGATTTTTGTACTTACCGTAAAATCCCTTTCTCGTCCACTTCATTGGGGGACACAGCACCTTGGGTATAGGCCGTTGCTTTCGGAGGCAGACACTAGGCGGACCAAATGCGTCGGGCTCGCCCCAGTGGACTATATTCCTCTTGCTGATGCCAGGCTGATCAGTTGGTACAAAAGCCGTGGCCGAGAGGAAGGAAAAAAAAAAGAGACACACCGACCCCTGAAAAAAAAGACTATGAAGGTGGGACCTGTGTCCCCCAATGAATTGGACGAGAAAGGGATTTTACGGTAAGTACAAAAATCAATTTTTCTCGCCAATCATTTATTGGGGGGGACAGCACCTTGGGATGTCCAATAGCTGTCCCAGAGGGTGGGAACAAAACAATTAAAAAATTGCTCAGCAGTGATAAGCCCTAAACAACTGCTGCCTGAAGTACCTTACGGCCGAGGCTTGCGTCAGCCGAGGCCAAGGTATGTATCTGGTAGAATTTAGAAAAAGTATGGGCCGAAGCCCGGTTGGCCACTTTGCACACCTGTAACGCTGACGCTTGATGCCGAACCGCCCAGGAGGCAACAACCGCCCATGTGGAGTGAGCAGTAACCGGAAACGGAAGGGACTCCCCCATTAGAGAGATAGGCTTCCGAAATCGCAGACCGGATCCAGCTGGCAATGGTGGCCTTAAAGGCCGACAGGCCCCTGCGAGGGCCGCAAGGAACGACAAAGAGAGCTTCTGAGCGCCTAAAGGACTCCGTGACAGAGAGGTAGATGCGAACAGCCCTGACCACGTCCAAACAATGCAAAGCCCGTTCTCGTTGATGAGAGGGCGAGGGACAGAAAGAGGGCAGAACTATGTCCTCATTAATGTGAAACGAAGACACCACCTTAGGGAGAAACGAAGGATCCGGACGCAAAACAACCTTGTCCTTATGCAAAATCAAAAAACGAGATTAGCATGATAAAGCCGACAGTTCAGACACTCGGCGGATAGAAGTAATGGCCACCAAAAATGCCACCTTCCAAGAAAGCAAACACAGGGAGATCTCCCGTAGTGGCTCAAAAGGTGAAGACTGCATGGCCTTCAACACAAGATTCAAATCCCACGGTTCGAAAGGCTTATGAACCGGGGGGACGGAATGCGCGACCCCCTGCAAAAATGTTTTAACCTGCGCACAGGAGGCTAGCTTGCGCTGAAACAAAACTGAGACGGCAGAAATCTGACCCTTCAGGGAACACAGGTTGAGCCCGAGCTCCAGGCCTGACTGCAGGAAAGATAGCATGCTTGGAACCAAAAATACCAAGGGGTGAAATTTCCGGGCCTCAGCCCAGGTGAAAAAAGACTTCCAGATACGGTAGTACATCCGAGCGAACTGTGGCGTGCGCGCCTGAATCATGGTCTGGATAACCGCCTGCGACAGATCGCGAGCTTTCAATATCACGGTTTCAACAGCCACGCCGTCAAATGCAGCTGCGGTAAGGTGGGGTGGAACAGAGGACCCTGTGAGAGAAGATCTGGACGCGATGGGAGGGGCCAAGGAGCGTCTGCCAGCAGGACGACAAGATCTGCGTACCAGGACCTGCGAGGCCAGTCCGGGGCGATGAGGATAGCGGGTACCCTCTCGGACTTGAGGTGCTTGAGCACTCGAGAACGAAGAGGCCAAGGAGGAAACAGATAGACTAGAGTGAACTGCCTCCAAGGCAGGACTAACGCATCTGCTGCTATGGCCAGGGGATCCCTGACTCTGGACACGTAGTTCGGTAGCTGGTGATTCCGGCGGGATGCAAATAGGTCGATGTCTGGCGTCCCCCATTTCCGGCAAATGAGGTAAAAAACTTCTGGAAGAAGCGCCCACTCTCCGGGGTCGATTGTCGTCCAACTGAGGTGGTCGTCCAACCAGTTTTCTACCCCTGGGATGAAATCTGCCGACAATGCTGGAACCGATTGTTCCGCCCAGCGAAGAATGCTTGCGGTTTCCCGAAAAACTGCCCGACTTCTGGTGCCGCTCTGATGATTTTGATAGGCAACTGCCGTGGCATTGTCGGGCTTAATCCGAACTGGGTCGCCTCGAATCATCGGGGCCAAATGCAGGAGTGCCTGAAAAATGGCCCGGAGTTCCAGAACATTGCTCTGGAGACCGGATTCGCTGAGAGTCCAGCGGCCCTGAGTCGTCCAGGAGCCGAAGACGGCGCCCCACCCTGATGCACTGGCATCCGTGGTGATGACCAGCCACTGCGGGGGCAGGAACGACTTCCTCTGATGCAACGCAAGGGAGCTTAGCCACCAGCCCAGGTCGGCTCGCACCCGGGATGGCAGACGAACCATTGTGTCCAGGGTTCTGGGAGACCCGTCCCACCTGGCTAGGATCGCCCGCTGGAAAGGGTGAGAGTGAAACTGCTCAAAGGCCACAGCCTCGAACACAGCCACCCTCCTGCCGAGCACCCGCATGTAAGTGCGAAGTGTATATGGGTTGTGACGCACCAGCACAGAAACATCCATCTGTAACTGCCGAACCTTCTCCGGTGGGAGGAACACTCTGGCCACCTGAGTGTCGAGCGTCATCCCCAGGAACCCCATCCTCTGAGCTGGGATCAGACAGGACTTGTCGAAATTGACTATCCAGCCAAAGCGTACTAAGACGTCTAGGGTGACCCTTATACTGTCCAGGCAGGCGTGACGAGAAGGGGCCTTCACCAGGAGATTGTCCAGACATGGGATGATGGTCACGCCCCTGATGTGCAGAATCGCTATCAGGGGTGCTAAGACCTTTGTGAAAACCCTTGGTGCGGTCACGAGACCGAACGGCAGAGCCGTGAACTGAAAGTGTTGTGACCTTACTGCGAACCGCAGGAACTGCTGGTGAGCCTGGGCAATGGGGATGTGCAGATAAGCGTCCCTGATGTCTATGGCGGCCAGGAATTCGTACCGCTCCAGTGAGGCTATCACCGACCGGTTGAGCCCCTTGAGATCCAATACTGGTCTCACCAAGCCGCACTTTTTGGGGACCATGAACAGGTTCGAGTAAAACCCCAGAAATAGCTCGGACTCAAGGACGGGCACAATCACCCCCTGAAGACGGAGGGTGCGGATTGCCCGAAAAAAAGCCGGCACCCGGACTGGAGAGGCGGGCGTGGAAGAAAGAAAAAAACGCGTCAGGGGAAACGACCTGAAACAAATTTTGTAAACTGCCTTGACGACTCTGCGCACCAAGGAGTCATCGACCAGAACTTGCCAGATTTCTTGGAACTGCAGGAGACGGCTCCCCCACCCGAGACAGACCTTCAAGTGGGACCAAGCCCTCAGACCGACTTGGTGGGAGGGCCCTTGGGCGTTCTGCGACACCGCCAAGATGAGGCTGGTCTGGCTGATGAATGCCCTGCTCTAGAGGAGCGAGGGACCTTCCCTGCGGCCAGCCTGTACGTTCCGAAAGGACTGAACTCGGACGTGCTTCCTAAGCGAATGCCGCCGGGCTGGCCGGCTCTGAGGGAGGAGCTTGCTACGACCACCTGTGGCCTCTGAAATTAATTCATCCAGCCGTTTGCCAAAGAGCTTACCGCCAGAAAACGGAAGCGCCACCAATAACTTCTTGGAGGCTGCATCTGCAGACCTAGACTTCAACCACAGGGAACGGCGTACGGCCACCATCTTGGCCGACTCTTTAGCCACTAAACGGGCTGACTCAAGCTAAGTGTCACACAGGAACTTCGATACACCCGACAGCTGGGAAGCAAGGCTTAACAACTCCTCTGTGGAGGCTCCAGCTGACAGCCCCTGCTGCAGCTGCTTAGACCAGACCATGCAGGCCTTACTGATGCTAGGCTGGGCAGCGACGGCATGCGCTCTATGGCCGAAACCATAACCTGGGACAGTCTGGACAGGTCGCCCACAGCTAGTGAGAGAGCCTTGGCCCATTCCTGGGCCACCGACTCCTGACAGGAGGGGTCGGACCCTGCGGCGGTCGGCTGAGGGGCAGCGCAAAGGGCACAAAGGGCACTGGACTTGCTACAAGTAAATTTCTTGTGGCAACGGGTGAAGGAGAAATAAGTCGCCACTGCTTTAGACGTGCAGGGCTTTAACCCCTCGTCCTTGGCCACAGACATGGCTGCAGGGGGAGTGGGGCAGGGATCGGTGGCCTAGAACAGGCCAACTTACCAACCCAAGATGCTGTGTCCTCCTCTGATAGTCAGGAGATGCAGCAAACGCCAGAACGCTGAACGCCGGAAAAATGGCATTAGGCTCCACCCCCCACACAGGCCCGGGTTGCTGCCTAGGCCTCCAGAAGCCGCGGCTTAAATCTGAACAAGCGGCCGCGGCCCGCGCTCTGCCCGTGGGGCGGCCGGCCGGAACGCAGCGAACGTGGGTGAGTAGCGCCCGCAGCCCCTGGAAGTCTTACCATGCCCCCCTCCCCCATCAGGGCACCCCCAGGCTGCGGCACCGCAACGAAAACGCTGCGGTACCGCATGGATGCCCATGGGGAGGGTGGGGGAGCGGGCCCACGGGGACCCTCCCATGGGCCCCCTAATCTGTTTTGCGCCCAGAACGCGGCACCCGACGCGCACCCAGTCGCCCCGGGCGGCTGCATCCGCAAAACGCACCCCCAAGCCAGCGGTGGGATCCAAAGGACCCACCGCCAACCAAAACAGGGCAAACCTATGTGCCCCAGCTGGGACAGCTCGGCCGACACAGCCGGTGGAGCCCGCTGGCCTTGGCGACGGGAAACTGCTCCGTGCCAGCACACGGGTGCCAGGGGGAGCCCTCCGGGAGCACCCTGCTACCCAGCGTCCACAACGGCCGGGGACTGCTGCCAAAAGAAAAAAAACCCTGGGCACCTCTTCGGGCGTCGCGGCATCACCCCTTCCGTTACCATAACGCACAAAGGCGGCAGGTGGGGACGGGTGAGCGGCGAAAAGGAAGGCCAGCCAGCTCTCGCACTGGCTGGTTTCCTGACGCCCTCAGGGGAGACAGCATCGTGGTACCGCTATGCCTTGACGGCCCCCGATAGGTGAGAGCCAGGGGCTCGACCACCAACCTGCAGGTGAGAGCCGATGCTCTATCACCTTGCACCAGGTGAGAGCCAAGCTTGATAACCTTACCTAAAAAGCAAAGAAAAATAACAAAACTCTGCAGCTTTGCAGCGTCTGCCTCCTACAGACGCTAGGCTGAAAACTGATCAGCCTGGCAACAGCAGGAGGGATATAGTCCACCGGTGCGGGCCCGACGCGTTTGGTCCGCCTAGTGTCTGCCTCTGAGGGCAACGGCCTATACCCAAGGTGCTGTGTCCCAAGGTGCTGTGTCCCCCAATGAATGATTGCCGAGAAACGCACTATTAATTGTTTGATTAGTTCATATTTTATAGAACAAGGATTTAACTACTGTACTATTCTTCTTAAACACTTCATAAATAACATGTTTAGTGATATAATAAAAAAAATTATTACATGTATGAATAGGTGTTAAACATATTGGTTCTTTTAATCTTGTTTTTAACATATAATTAGGATTAGACTATTTATAAAATCACACTTGAGGATATGATCACCTTTTTTCTTTTGGTATGTTCAATGAATTCAGGTTGAAAATGCCGAGCAAGTTGTGTTATGATGATTAAGATGTATTTATTCTGGCACTTATGGTATTTGTTTTTTGTGTTTCTTTATTGTTGTATATAGATGTTGAATTCAACAAGTTGTAATTTGAAAAGAAAAAAGGAAGAAACTCACACAAAATCAGATGATTCAAAGCTTAACCCCTCAACGACCCTGGATATATGGGCCCCGACCACGCTGTTTAACCCTTCAGACTATGTTCACTGTGCATAATTGCGGGGCATAATTACACCCCACAATTACGTCGGGACTTCGGGAGCTCGCGCCGACTCCCGTGGTGTGAGGGGGGGGGGGGGGGGCGGCAACCGGCGGCCCCATAGACATTTATTACTAGCGGTGCATACTCGCGGCTAGTACTCGCTTATCTCCCCCCGCGGCTTATTGTCCGAGCAGGGAGAGGAGGCGTTCCATAGTTCTCTATGAGAACTGTGGATTACCGTAATTATTGGGATGTAGCTCGACCCGTATTTAGCGCAGTACGGCACGAAATACGGGCCAAAATATGTCCCAATTTCACCCGTGTGAACATAGTCTTAGATGCAGCGGCAAAGATGACTACGGCGTCTAAATGAATGAAAAACGGTTCCGCGCACTGTTCTTCACTGTGATCGGAGTCCCCGCAGCGTAACTGCGGGGATCTGATGCCTGGACATGGCAGTGGCAAGCCTTGTGAAGGTCTCCATCGCTGCCATTTTCTTGTTTGCCCCACTTCTGGCACCAGGAAGGAAGTGGGGAAACCGCCATCTTGGTACAGCCTAATGTATTGTCTTTGCAATGGATTAGGCTGTATTAATGATCGCGCCCCGTAGTGGTGAAGCGCCCTAGGGGGGGGGCTCAGTGTTTAAGTAAAAAAATAAATAAAATTTTAAAGTGTAAAAAAGAAAAAAAAAAGTATTAAAAACAATAAAATATTTTTAAAAAGTTACACATATTTGGTATTGGCGCGTCCCAAAAAGTCCGATCTATAAAAATATATTATCATTTATCCCATACGCTGAACACCGTAGAAGAAAAAAAATTGCAAACAGCAAAATTGCGTTTTTTGGGTCATTTCTAGAGATAGGCGAATCGATTCTAATGAAGCGGAATTCGTTTAGAATTTCTGGAAAACTTCAATTCTAAATGAAGTCGAAGTTTGGGGTGATTCGCAGGAACGAAGCGTGTTTTTAATTGATAAAATGGAACACCCTCAATGACATGTGCAGAGATGAAGCCAATCAGAGACCGGCGGGATTCTGTGACGTCACCGATTCTGTGACGTCCGGACGCGACGCTGGCTGCCCACACTCCTCTCGTTGTGCTGCAGCTGCTGCTGCAGAGATCTCACGCTAAAGAAATTTGTTTTTAACAGCGATTTTTGGGGGGTGTCACTGCTTTTTTCAGAGACTGTTCCTCTTTTATAATTTTGATTCAGTTTGTGGGGTATTGTAATTGAAGTCCAGTGTGGGTCCAATTCTGCTCCATATACATTTTAATGCCATCTGGTCAGTTCTGGAGCACACTGAATATCCAAGGGTTGTCTAAGCCTGTTTGTGCTTTTGTAGTCAGTAAAAGAAACAGCGTTTTTTTTTTACAAGCCACATACCAGTTAATTTTTTCCTGATGATTTCTGTAGCGCAATTTATATCAGCGCTCACGTACCACTGCCACGGCTGCTGTGGGAAGGTGGGGGGGGGGGGGGTAGGAGCAGTACCAGCTCCAACAGCAGCAACCTGGAGTCGCTGATGAGCAGCTTCCTTCACCTGCCCAGTGAGGAGGGCACTCACCAGCAGCAGCAGGACCTGGAGCAGTCCCTGAACCAACAGGTGGTGGCCTATTTGGACAGCACTCTGCCACCCCAGTTAGAAGATCCGCTGGACTACTCGGCAGCCAAACTGGATGTGTGGCTGCAACTTGCCGAGTTTGCAGTGGAGAAGCTGCTCTGCCCGGCCAGTAGTGTGGCATCAGAGCGGGTGTTCAGTGTGGCGGGTGCCATCGTTACCCCAAAGAGAACCCGCTTGTCCACGGAAATGTGGAACGACTGACCTTTGTCAAGATGAATCAGGCGTGGATCGGCCAGGATTTCCACACACCAATGCCTTAGGCGTCAGATTACATCAGCCATGACGCCTCACCAAAACTTTTAGAAATGAGTCTGTATTCAAACTGCCTGCCTCAGCCACTATTCTGATGCTGCCACCCGCCTGATGCCACACATCTGCTGACAGTTTCTCCATCTGCCACCAACCATCTTTACCAGGGACTGGTATTGCCACCCACCTCCACACTCTGTCATTGTGCCACTCTCTGACCTCATGCTGCTGCTGTGGCTGCTGCCGTCACCTCCACACTCTGTCATCGTGCCACTCTGTGGCCTACTCCTGTTTTTGCCACCTCCAGAATGTCATTATGCCACTGCCTGACCTCATGCTGTTGCTGTTGCCGTGACCTCCACACTCTGTCATTGTGTCACTGTCCCCCAAGCACAGTGGCAGTATACAGTGGAGATGGAGGCAGGGAAGCCCTCAGAATCACTTGCGCACATGGCCCGCAGCATGCTGATTTGCCTGTCTAGTGGACAGCCGAATAGTCACCATCCGGCAGAGGGATGACTTCTGGCTCTACACCCTCTTGGACCCTCGCTACCGTTCCACAATGGGAGCCTTCTTTCCAGCTGCTGAGAGGGAGGACAAACTCAAGTACTATAGAGGAATCCTCCGTAGTCAGTTTGCTAACGTTCCGAAACCATTTTTGGCCAAAGAAATTCTACCTCCATCAGCTTCATCATTAATACCTAAAAAAGTTCCAACGCAGTTTATAAAGAAGTATAAAAATGGTAGTTTTAATTCAGTTTCTGCGTGACAACAATTTGTTCAAATGCAGCGTACTTGAACTGAAGGAGACCCGAACTACAGGGAATGTTTAGGTGCTTATTTTGCATTCGGTGCCATTAGTGATGGAATTTAGTACAAAACTGGAATGGGAAGCAAAAGCAAATGCTGCAAAACTGGCTTTGGATGAGCTCCTTCAGTATGAAGAATGTGAATCGTATGTCCAAATTACAGAAAGTAAAAACCGCCTCCTCCATGAGTGTTGGCTGTCATATCCGTGTACCGTACCTCTTGCCTCCGTCCCTTTACCACGATCCTTGCCGGCTGTCCTGAACTTACGCTTGTCCCTGACTCTGAGTTTGCCTTACGATTTTGTACCTCACTACACCTCGGCTGCCACCGCAAGTAAGTCACATCAGGGGTAACGACCTGGTAGACATCCTGCTTTGCGGCGGACTCTGGTGAAAACCGGGACCTACTTAGATTTCGCTCCCTGGGGTGGCTATTGCCATCGTCCCCTTACTGTGCTGCGATCTGTGGCGGCTCCAGTAACCTACTGCTGTGTTCTTTGACGCTATTGTAGGATCTTAGCCCTCAGTTTGTTTCTTTCCAGCTGGCGCTGACGTTACCTTGTCAGGCTGCGTTCCCACTTCAGTTTTTTGGTCAGTTTTTCCCCCTTAAGTGCCCAGGGAATTTTAGAGTGAAGCGATTCTAAGAGCGGCTGCAGTCATGTGCATGTCATACTAAAACACAGCATTTTATGAAGACATAACCAAGCTCCCTCTGCATATTTAAGCATGGAACAATGTTCTACAGCACCCTATAGGCTCTGTGCAGCCATGAAAAAGCTGTTTTTTTAACGCGATTTGTTACGAACTTATTCGGGTCGAAGCAAATTTTGTCGGAAAATTTGGCGAACTCGGCAAATCGAATTTTTGAGAAGTTTGCCTATCTCTAGTCATTTCACGTCCCTTAAAAATTTGAATAAAAGTGATCAAAAAAGTTGCATGCATTCCAAACTGCTAGCAATAAAAAGTTCACTTCAGCCCGCAAAAAAAGCACCCTCACTGATGTCCATAGGTGTTAGTACAATAAAGTTATTGGTCGCACAAAATGGTGCTGCAGCGCAAATGTAAGAAAATTAAAATGTTTGGAATTTTTTTACAGTACCAAAACATGACAGAAACCCTACATGTTTGGTATTGGCAGATGCGGATCAATCTGTAGAATACATAAAACACATTTTATTTACCAAAGATGGAACCGAAGTAAACGCAAAACGCCCGCAAACATGGTGAAAGTAGTTTTTTTTTTCACAATTTGTCACACTTGGAATTTTTTTGCAATTCCCCAGTATATTCTATAGTACAGTGAATAACACCATTAGAAAGTACATCTTGTCCAGCAAAATAAAAGCCCTCATAGTTCTATGTAGGTGGAAAAATAAAAAAAAGTTATGGCTCTAGGAAGGCGAGGAGGGAAAAACGAACGTGTCAACCCCAAAAAAACCCCAAAAAAACGCAAGGTCCTTAAGGGGTTAAAAAATAGAAAAGTTTGATGTGCCAAATTGAATCACTGTACAAATACAACCAAGAACACAAGTAACGAACATGCATTTTTTCACAATTTTAAAACATACGTTTTTGTTTTCCACAATTATGCATCAAATTTTTTTATTTGATTTCTCCAAAACAAAATATAAAAGAAACATAGTCTTGTGACATATTAAATGAAAGCTGGTACCGTTCTGAGAAAAATGATACCTCTCCCACCAGTTTATCTTAATTCTAGCCCGAGATATTATAAAAAATGTAGAGTCATGCCATGTCAAAATTCACACTTTTTCAAAACTTTAGAAGTCTGTAAAAACTGATGAGGTAAAAAATCCTAAACTTTTTATTTGTAATTAACTAAAGTTTTACTTCATAAAAACAAAAAATAAAAAAAATATTCATATTTGGATCACTTGATATGGAATGACCCACTAGTAACAGCTGGGATCGGACGTAACATATTTCCTGGCATTTCAACCCCTTAGCGGTTATCGTAAATGCAACTGAACTATCTTAAGAACGGAGAAACAGGCCCCCAGCCACCTGTCATAGCAGTTGGGGGCCTAATGAAGACCTCCATGTCTGACATCTTACAACTATTACACCCTGCCTTAGGTGCTATTATTGTACAATGTCCTGCAATATATTACTATTGCAGAACAGTACACAAGCCATTGAGCCACATAGTATTCAAGGACACTAGGGGGAGTAAAAGTAAAGGTAAAAAAGAAGGCGTTGTCTCACTACAAAGAATAGCTTTCAAAATGTAGGGAACACTAAATGAAGACGATTTCCAAATATATTGCTTTGTTCATCTTTTTTTGTTAAGGAGCTACAAGTGATTTTATCACCTTCTGTGCTCTCTCTGGTTCCCCAAGTGACCGACCTGTGTACATCTCCTCCTCTGCTGTTTGTTCTATCTGATAGCAGGGAGTGAGTTCATCACACAGGTTGAGGCCCTGCAGTGTGAAAGCTTGTGTGTTATCTGATCTTTCAGACAAAAGACTAATTACTGTTTACATTAGCTCAGAAGCTTCTCAGGACCTCAGAGAAGGTAATTTAGCTAATCTAGACTGATAAACAGAGAAGTCTGAATACACAGAGCTCATATGCTAATTACAGACAGCTTGACCAGGAAGGGACAGAGCAGAGCAGCATTATTTCATTCATGCATGCTATGAAATTATGAGATGAGACAACCCCTTTAAACATAATTGGTATTACTGAGTAGGTAAATGTCCAAACCAAAAACTGGAATAAAAAGTGATCACAAAGTCACATATATCTCAAAATGGTATCAACAAAGATTACACTTACAATTGCAAAAAAAGACTACTTAGTAAGGTCGATAGATGGAAAAACAGAAAAAGTTACTGGCACAGAAAAGGGGGGCTGCACTGCAAATTAAAAAAAAATAAAAAATTTGGCATCACTGAAATCATACTAACTTGCAGCAAAAAGATAGCATGTCGCTTATACTGCATAGTGAATAAATACAACCCCCCCCCCCCCCCCACAGGTTAAGTGTAATTTTTTTAAGGTTTCCAAATACATTATGTGGTGCAGTAAATGGAACCAGTAAAATGTATGTTTTGACTTGCAAACCAACAAGCCCCTATGTTTCTATGCAGATGTAAAATTGAAAAAGTTATGGCTCTTGGAAGATGGGGAGGAAAAAACAAATGTGACAAAAACAGAAATCCCTGTGGCGGAAGGAGCTAACGAGGTTGTCCTATGTATGAAAAAAGAACAAAAAACGTTATTAAAGAAAAAAAGATGCACTTACCTCTTGAATCCCTCCGCAATCCAGCATAGAAGCTGTGGTGGTCACTCTGGGCTTTGTGTTCCAGTGCTCGGCAAGTGACTGCTAAAGGGTTTCCTGACCTCACAGAACTGGATTTAGTCCTATTCTTGGCTCTAAACATATGGCTCTTTCATAAAGCTATATCATACTGATGTGTAGAAGGCAGAGTATGAATGATGCCATTTATCTCTAATGTTACCCATTACAAATATTTTGTAGGAGCATATGTGCTACACTTTTACCTGTGCATCCTTCCCTCCTAGGATCATGGCGTTCGGATCAGTGGAATGACAGGACAGCTCCTCCCACAGCGGTGTCCATATGTTTCCTGGAGAGATGCTGAAGATATACAATTGTGTTTAATGGATGTACATTTCAAATTGTTCTCATTACATACATATACATGAATTTACAGCACAATTTATTTGCAATCAAAACACCACTTGCATGCTCTTAGATAAAAATATGAATAAAGTAAAAAAATAAATAAAAAAAAACAACAACAACATGTATTTATTCCTAAAAATGTTGTCTTCTCTGGTATCCATGTTTACACAATAAAGCAGAGAAAGTTTTAAAGGTGTTATCCAGCCTTACAGCATCGGTGGTCTATCTTCAGGACCAGCCATTAAAGGGGTTTTGCCACTTGAAAAAGTCCCAGGGGCCGGCTTGTAGTTCTCTAGGAGCTGGCCTCAGTGAATGGGGACAGGGCCGTGCTTGCGCATTTCTACCCCATTCATGTCTGTGGGAGTTCCTATTACAGCCAAGCACACACTCGCTTGGATATAGTCAGAACTGCCAAAGAAGAGAACTGCACAGGCGCAGCCCTCTCCCCATTCTCTGAGGCCTCAACAGGGGAGTTTGCCAAGTGGCAAAACCCCTTTAATATTAGATCAGTGGATCCTGGTTCCCCCCAACTAATTGAAGGGGCTATGATGCTTGTGCAAGCACTGCAGCCTCTTCAGTGTTTGAATGTGCTCGTACTTAAAATCATCTTGTTGTACTCATGGAACTGCAGCTCTGTCCCATTCAGGTGAGCAGGAGAACAGCACTGGGGTACCTTATGTTACCACTGCTAAAAGAACAGCAAATACAAGTATAAGCACATGTAAAGCTATGTTCACATGGCGTAATTGCGCCACATACAGAACGCGCCACAATACAACGTGTTTTGGAAGTCGTGCATAAGCATCGTGAACCATTCACATGTCAATTCTCTCCCCGAGTGTACAATATGATCGTATTGTACGCCCAGGGAGACGACGCGAAATCCATAGCTCTCTATGAGCTCTTTGAATAACCGTAATTGTGGCCAGGCCCGGACTGCCCATAGGGCAAACCGGGTATTTGCCCGGCGGGCCGCTGGCGTCCGGGCCGCAGGGCCGGCTCGGATCGCCCGCCGAGGAGGACGGTGTTCCCCCCCCCCGGCGGGTCCCGAGTGCCGGCACCGGTCTGTGGCGCGCTACAGGGGCCGCAATGGTCGCATCAGCGACCGGACCCCTGTGGCAGAGGGCCGACAAGCCCCCCTCGCCACATGGCTGCACGGCCGGGTCACTGACCCAGCCATGCAGCCATCACGGCCGCCGCCTGCACCGCGCGGTGCAGGCAGCAGCCGAGGCTGAGCATCTGGGATCTACTGATCCCGTCTGCTCAGCTCCCAGGAGGCCGCGGGGCAGGCGCGCGATGCGATGACGTCATCGCGCGCCTGCTCCGCGGCCCCGCTCTCTGCAGTGAGCGGCCACCGACTCCGGAGTGAAGAGGACGGGACAGCCGGTGTCTTGATGAGTATTACTTTATTTATTTTTTTACTTTTTACTGTCCCTGGCTGTCCATAATTGCCCTGCCCTGGCTACATATATACAGCCCTGCCCTGGCTACCTATATACAGCCCTGCCCTGGCTACCTATATAAAGCCCTGCCCTGGCTACCTATATGAAGCCCTGCCCTGGCTACCTATATACAGCCCTGCCCTGGCTACCTATATACAGCCCTGCCCTGGCTACCTATATAAAGCCCTGCCCTGGCTTATTATATACAGCCCTGCCCTGGCTACCTATATAAAGCCCTGCCCTGGCTATCTATATAAAGCCCTGCCCTGGCTACCTATATACAGCCCTGCCCTGGCTACCTATATACAGCCCTGCCCTGGCTACCTATATGATGCCCTGCCCTGGCTGGCTATATGATACCCTGCCCTGGCTGGCTATATGATACCCTGCCCTGGCTGGCTATATGATACCCTGCCCTGGCTGGCTATATGATACCCTGCCCTGGCTGGCTATATGATACCCTGCCCTGGCTATATGATGCCCTGCCCTGGCTACCTATACCCTGCCTGGCTATATGATGCCCTGCCTGGCTATATCATGCCCTGCCAGGCTATATGATGCACTGCCCTGGCTATATGATGCCCTGCCCTGGCTGCCTATACCCTGCCCTGGCTGCCTATACCCTGCCCTGGCTGCCTATACCCTGCCCTGGCTGCCTATACCCTGCCCTGGCTGCCTATAATAGCACTGCCTACCTATACGCTGCCTTTAATAACCCTGCCTACTTATACACTGCCCTGGCTGCCTATATACTGTCCCTGTCTGCCTGTATACTGGCCCTGCCTGCCTGCATACTGTCACTGCCTGCCACTTATCTGTCATTTTTTAATTTCTAATTTTTAGGGTCTAACATACGCTGTTTGGGGAATTGATAGGAAAGTGCTGGAAAAGAGAGGAGTCTAAGATGTATTTGTTGTAAATTCTACAGGGACGAGTAGTGACCACTAGAAGAGGACACTGCATGCTGTACCGGACAGAAAAAGAAATGGAAGAGAACAACAAGGGAAGACGCCATGGAGGTTTGTGCCAGAAGGAGAAGAAAACAACTCCCATCAGAGATGACGTCTCCGGTGAGTCCCTGCTGCCAGGGGTCATTTTACTTCTATGTTGAATCAGGGGTTTCTCTGCCCCACTGTTTCTTTTTTACTTGTGTGTAGGGGGCTCTCACACGGAGCGGTTTTGGTGCATTTTTTGATGTGTTTTTTTTTTGTGCAGAAATGTTCAGCATTAACTGCTTTGCCTTTCTGCACAAAATGCACCAAAAACTCTCCGTGTGAAAGCAGCTTTATAGTGTAGTTTATTTTAGAAAGTGGTGAGGTGCGAGAACAATGGGAATTTTTTAAGCTGATATTGTATGTGGGCTGCTGGGGGCTTAGTGCCAGGGCTGATTTTTATTCCCAGTCCGGCCCTGATTGTGGCGCACATTTCGCCGCATATAAAGCGCAATACACGATGAAACGCGCGTGCAGTTATGCTTTAAAATACGCCGTGTGAACAAACCCCAACTGTTAAAGAGGCTGCAGTGCTTGCACATGTTGCACGGTCCCTTTATTCAGCTGTTCCAAGTGTTAGAACCTGACTGATCTTATATCAAGCTAGATCATCAGTTTTGTAAGGCTGGATAACCCCTTCAAAATTGCCGATTAGTCTGCAGATTAGTGGGGGTACCCCGAGGCGCACCCCACACTGCTAACATTGATAGCCTAAGTGGATATTTTATGAATAATAAACTGTATCCATTTTTCAGAAATGAGGGTTTAGTATTATTTTTTTTGCTTCTACAGAACGATTAGAAAAATAACACATTTAATGGATGCAGACAGAAATCATCCCTTTCACTACTTATACATAGTAAAATAAAAAAAAATTTAAATAATTTTTTTTTTTTTTTAAGGAACCAAAGTGTTGTAGACTGCAGTATTCCCCAAATCCAAACGGACATTGACAAAATGAATGCATTTTTTAATAATACTTTATTAGTGCTATATTAGTGCACTGATGCATGTTTGTTTGTTTTTTTTTTAGATGTTTTGTCTACAAAATGTACCTGCTGAGCGAATAGATTAACCCCTTTACCAACGTTTGATATACATTTACGTCATGATGTTGGTAAAAGAGTATAGACTGGGACCACTTCTCTATACCCAGCAGGTGCCAGTAGCTGATTACACTGCTAGAAGACAGGATCGGAGAGAACTCTGATCCCAAGCACAATGTTTTGTAGCCGGACCGCGGGCGGCAAAACTGCCGGACGGAAAACCCGTGCAGTGGGGACTGCGGCACGGGTTTTCCATATAGCACCATTGTGCTCATTTTCCGCCGGTTTTTCAGGCGGTCTGAAAAACCGCAAACCGGCTGAAAAACCGGCCAAAAACCCGTGCCAAGGGGACATGCCTTTATTGGGCACCCACAGTACTTTGTAATATGCCTAAGATCTGGGGGCGTTCTGGAGGCGAGTCGCACCACAACCGTATGATTCTACACATTTATGACTGGAGGACCGCAAAACTAGGCGCAAAACATTAAGAGCAGGCACACCAAGTTAATAGTGGTCTACCTGAGCCTGAGTTGTCGTTTTGAAGCTAGGAAGCGCATAATCTATGACCCGCAGTAGAACAGGTTCATAAATTCAGGTGCATTCTACACTAATAATGCATGCCAAAAATGGCATTTGGGTGCCAAAATTCATATATGTCGCCCCTAATGATTACAAAATGCTGCAATGCTTTGTCGTGGCTCCCGATCAGACCACAGCCAGAGACCTAAACAAAACCCGCAAACTCAGACAACCCTGGCACACAGCCTCCACTAAACAACTGAGGCGAGCTTCCAGACTTGCCGAACACCGCTGGAAGAAAACCCACTCCACAGCTGACTTCACCTCATACATACAATCACTACATACATTTCAATCTGCACTCACCTCTGACAAACAGGATTATTTCACCACTATCATATCCTCCTTATCTCACAACCCCAGACCACTTTTCAACACCTTCAACTCTCTCCTCCGTCCACCAGCACCCCCTCCCCCATCTCTCCTCTCAGCAGATGACTTTGCCATTTACTTCCTACACAAAATCAACCTGATCAGAAACAGCTTCAGCCCACAGTCTCCAGCACCCTCCTCTACATCCGCACAATGCTCTTCCCCCTTAACTTGCTTCTCCACTGTTACTCATGACAACCTTTCCTCTCTACTGTCCAAATCCAACCTGACTACCTGTAATCTTGACCCACTCCCATCCCACCTCATCCCAGACCATAGCGCTGTTATCATCCCAACCCTAACCCACATGTTCAACCTATCTGGCATCTTCCCTTCCACTTTTACACATGCTACTATCACAGCCATCCTTAAAAAACCATCCCTTGACCCCTCCTGTCTGTCCAACTATCACCCCATCTCACTGCTCCCTTTTGCATCCAAACTCCTTTCCATAGTATCGCAGAAGTCCAGTCTCCTGCCAGCCAAAGAGCGTTCAATGTGGGCAGCAACAGCTTAGTACAGGCAGCGAGCGCTCGATGTGGTCCGTATGCGCTCAGGGCGGCCGGCGGACACTCAGTGCTGGCGGGCGGCCGCTCCGTGTAGGCGGTGGAAGCTTGCTTCATTCCTGCTCTTACAACACTTCCGCCAACGCCTGCTAATTGAGGAGCTGCACCGCTCCTCTGTCCGATCACCCCCCTGCAATGTAATTGCAGAGGGGATCGGTTGCCATGGCAGCTGAAGCCTCATTCAGGCTTCCACAGCTGCCATGTATTACCTATTACACCCTACCTATGGTTTAAATCACCTCTTTGTGTCGTTTTGCAAATAAAATAAAAAAGTGACTCATACGTAAAAAGTCTAATCTATTAAACTATAACATCATTTATCCCGTACGCTGAACACCATAGAATAAGAAAAATTCCAAACGCCATAATTGTGTTTTTTTGGGCATCGAATATCCCCAAAAAATTGGTCACATGATCAAAAAGTCACATGTAACCAAAAAATAAACAAAACTACAGCTTCTGTAAATATTTCACTTTCTTCCGTCAGGTGGGACATTCACCGACTGTCATTCAACGGCAACTCTATAGGATTTTCCCTTAGGCTATGTTCACACGGCTTAACTGCGGGACGTAATTACGCCCCGCAGTCACGCCGTGTGGCCGGGGGCGAGGCGGGAGTGGGGGAGGGAGCGGGAGGCCGGCACTTCACCGGCCCATTGACTTGCATTACCAGCGGCGCGTATACGCCGATGGTAATTCGCATGTCACTTATCTCCCCGCCCGGCGGATTCGCCGAGCAGGGAGAGGAGACGTAATACATAGTTCTCTATGAGAACTGTATATTACCGTAGTTACTAGGACGTATTCAGCCCGTAATTTGCGCACTTCGGCGCGTAATTACAGACCGAAATACGGCCCATTTTAAGCCGTGTGAACATAGCCTTATCCTTTCAACAGCTTAAACATACATATAATGCTGCCATAACTCTTGACACAATTGTTGCTGTGTAATTGCTTTGTTTAATCAATTCAAGCAGATAAATTTACTGCATAGTGGTATGATACATTTCCAAAGATTACAGACAATCATGAACTGGTGAAATAAAAGTCCAACCTTATAATCCAAATGTGCGGATCTAGGGCCGAAGTACGCTGTCACAACAGGCGTGTGAACTCCATGGTGCTCACGCTCGTATGCACCTGCTCCGTTTCTTGGTACGCCCCCTTTCTCAAGCATTCTGGGATTACACTACAGCCGTACTTATATGCTAGTGATAGTTAAAAACAACATGTTAAAAACAATTAAACAGGTAGGATATATTCTTTATACCTAATCTTATTCAAGGCTATTATTATATCTACTACTTTATTTCTTTATTACATCATATATATATGTTTTACTTCATACTTTTATTTGAAATAAATCCTTCCTGTCTGTTTATCCCTATGGGCCAGCGAACCTCATAGATATACACTCCACCTGCACTCCCCATTAAGACCTCTGGGCGATAGGATAGGCAAGCGGTTAATCCAGTACACTTCTCTTCGCAGTAGTTGTACGGTCAGGCTCTCAGTGTCTCCTGCTTGAATTTCTTCTATAATACACCATCTTGATCACTAACAAATCTCTTACACTTATCATCTAATAGATGTTGACCATCTTCTTTCAACATTTTATTCTTATACAGCCTGATCTGGGATCAATGTTCATTTAATCTCACTCTAATTTTCCTCCCTGTCTGCCCTATGTACACCTTCCCACAGGGACACTTCAGCAAGTAGATGACTCTTTCCGTATTACATGTATAGAAGCCTTTTACATTAATTTCATATCCCTGTGTTGGATGGTGGAGGACACTACCTTCAATAATGCTGTTGCAATTCTGGCATGCAAGGCATGGAAAAATTCCTCGTTTTTGTGTGCTAAGAAATTGTTGTCTATTCACACTTTGCGTTTTTTGTATGTCCGACTGAATAATATAGTTACCCACTGTTTTCCCTCTACGGTATACAAATCTTGGTCTTTCAATAAACAATCTCTTATGGATCGGATCACTTTGTAAAATTCTCCAGTTCTTTAAAATACTATTTTTAATTAGATTTGCATGTTTATCATATTTAGACACAAAATCTATTTTAAATTCACGTTCTTTAGTGAATTTCGTACTACATCTCTAGGTATTTCTCCCACTTCTTCCCCTATTCTACACACCTCTTCTTTATTATACCCTCTTGTTGTTAACCTCTGAATTATATTCTCTTTTTGGCTACTATACTCCTCATCTGTCGCACATATCCTTCTAGCCCGTGTGAACAAGCCCCTAGGTATACCTTTAAATGTGTTCGGTGCATGATGACTATCCTTTCTCAATAAGTTGTTTCGATCCTTCGATTTAGAATAAAGGGATGTAGTTAATTTGTTAATTTCTTTAGTTATGGACACGTCCAAGTAATTTACTGTAATAGGTTGTTTAGTAACACTAAAATTCCAACAGTGGATGTATATTATTTATGTATTCATTAAACTCTGTCAGATCTATTTCAGATCCTGTCCAGAGCATCAACACATCGTCCACAAATCGCAGCCACAGCAAGATGCTGTGAGCATAATCACTGCGGACGATGTGTTCACACTCTATCTTGCTCATGAAAATGTTGGCAAAACTTGGTGCCGCAGGAGACCCCATCGAGGTCCCCTGCTTCTGTAAGAAAAATTAATTGCCAAATCGAAAATAATTTTTAGTTAAAATAATCTCCAATAAGGAGAGCAAAAAAAGATATTTCTGCATTTGTCAACTTTGGATCTTCATAAAGCTTCTCTTTAACTGCCTCAATACCTTCATAATGTTAGTGATCTAAGATGGTGTATTATAGAAGAAAGTCAAGCAGGCGACACTGAGAGCCTGACAGTACAACTACTGCGAAGAGAAGTGTACTGGATTAACCGCTTGCCTACCCTATTGCCCAGAGGTCTTAATGGGGAGTGCAGGTGTAGTGTATATCTATGAGGTTCGCTGGCCCGTAGGGATAAACAGACAGGAAGGATTTATTTCAAATAAAAGTATAAAGTAAAACATATATATATGATGTAATAAAGAAATAAAGTAGTAGATATAATAATAGCCTTGAATAAGATTAGGTATAAAGAATATATCCTACCTGTTTAATTGTTTTTTAACATGTTGTTTTTAACTATCACTAGCATATAAGTACGGCTGTAGTGTTATCCCAGAATGCTTGAGAAAGGGGGCGTACCAAGAAACGGAGCAGGTGCATACGAGCGTGAGCACCATGGAGTTCACACGCCTGTTGTGACAGCGTACTTCGGCCCTAGATCCGCACATTTGGATTATAAGGTAGGACTTTTATTTCACCAGTTCACGATTGTCTGTAATCTTTGGAAATGTATCATACCACTATGCAGTAAATTTATCTGCTTGAATTGATTAAACAAAGCAATTACACAGCAACAATTGTGTCAAGAGTCATGGCAGCATTATACGTATATTTAACCCAAAAAAAAAAAACTACACTTCTGCCCACACTTTTTGCTTCAAGTGTTTTCCCTTCTAAAAGCTATGTGCATCTTATAGTCCGAAAAATACGGTAATATTAAATTTCTGTGGGGAAGCTGGAGGGGATAGTTGTTGACTAAATGAATGTTCAGACAACAACTAATTAATACATGAGCATTGATTTCCCTGTTACAGCTCAATAGGATTAACACCCTGCAATTATTCATCTACTTTGCAATGCTAAAGTTTTAAAGGAATGACTCTATTACCTTGTAATGAAGTTCGACATATTACGTTTTTACAAACCATAAATTTATAGATTTATTGAGCGCTTACCTATTTACTCGTACATTGTACTGGCTTTCATCTACAGCCATGGCCTTGGTCATTGCTGTCACCGCTCCCTGGTAATAAAGAAGAACAATGAGTTCTTGTTCAAACACAAGACAAGACTAGACAATTGTTTGCAATTGTTCGGTACATATTTTCATTATTTATTAACTATAGGAATGGAAATAGGTTGCAAACTTCACCATGCCTATGCACCATCCCCTAAAAATGCACATAAAATGCATCACATCAAAAACACATGGAAAAGAGTATGTATGTATGTGCCAGAGATCTAAAAATACTCTGTATCTGTACATGACCCTGTGCATCGCCTACCGCTCCCATTCTCCACTGTCAATTATCCAACCTTAATTTACCCTTATATCCATTAACCAGTACCACCCCCGTACGTCACAACCTTCTTACCCTAAATAAAGACACAGACACCAAGTAGGATGAATTGGCTTTCAGTGTGTCTCAAGAGGGGGTGTATATGATTTGTTTGAACTGCATATCATGTGACCCAGCAGGCTTGACATCACCATGCCTTTCCCCACAGTGTGCTCACTCAAGTCAAACAAAAGTCTGTTTATGTAAAGAGCTGTGAGTAGCTACAATGTAGCTGCTCTGTCTTCCAACACAAAGGTCCTAGGTTCAAATCCCTGCAAAAACCAAATATGGATTTTTTGTCTCAATGCCCATACAGTACCTGATTGAGATTTCTTTTTTCTGCATATTCATTTGCACTGTTTTACTAATTACTAAGGAGTACAGAGGACAGGCATAGAACGACAGCACCTGGGATTGAACACTCGCTCAGCAGTGATTGAGTGTCTGTAATTACTAAGCAGGGAAGAGACTGACAGTAGCTGCCTGAGAGGAGAAGTGATGTCTGTGCATATGCGGCCAGGACTGAGTAGTTCTCATCACTGGTTGTATCCTCTAGAGAGACGAGCTGTACGCTATGGATCACTAAGGGAGCAGCTAAAACAAAAATGGTGCAGAATTTTTAATAATGATGAATGGAGAAAATGTTTATTATTTTATTTGCAAACTTCCCACGTCAATTTTACCCTTGTGGCAAAACCCCGTTAACAAGTTTCCAGACTCGTTTTATGAGTATTATATTTTTTAATACTTTTCTTCACTCTTTGTGTTTTCTTATTTTTGCTTGATATTTCGGGGGCTTTAGAATCAAATAGCAGTTTTATATAGAATTATGACTGCAACATACAATAGTCTTCCAGGAAGCAATTAATATTGTATGTTGAGGGACCATTCTATCAAGATAGCATAAGACAAGGTACAAAGAGCAACAAGAAGAGCTTATTGTTACTAAGTAAAGGGAATTCTAAAAGTAAGAAGTAATACATTAGTTTCTGTACAGCTAAGTTGAAGTATTCCTTGTTACATTACATAATAATTATAGTGTACTAAAGACATTGTACCTTTGTGGCGACATAAGGTATTGCATGCTTTTGACCAATTATTCCAACAAGACTTGATAAGTTGATGATGTTTCCTTGAGTTTTCCGCAGATGGGGTAAAGCGTACTGGAATATACAGGAAAATGGCACCAACAAAAAGCCAATAAAAAGACAAATAAATGGCAATAAGTGAAACAGTCCAGAACTTCATAAGGATTCATTCTAGTGAGTCTAGAATTTACCATACACACAATGTTATCTACGAACAATCACCCAGGTTACACCAGCATTAAAAGGGTTGTCCCATTTCAGACATTCATGGCATACCCCTAGGACATGCCATCAATGTCAGATAGAAGATTGAAGAAGTCCACAGCACACAAATGTAGATTTAGATTTTTGTATTGCAACAAATAATATTTATAGACATTAAGGGAGGCATATATGAATGGGGCTGCGCCAGATATCTGGTGTCTTTTCAGCCCGATATTCAGCGCAATCCCATTTGCTACATTTTTAAATGGCCCGCACGCCAGTATCAGGCGCATTACGGAGCGCCCGCGGGACTTTGTTATGCACCCGATCTCGGGGGACGTGCAGGAGACGGGGCGCACTATAACCATACGAAGCTAGAGATTTATAGCTTCGTTACAGCATTTCTAGGTGCATTACAAATGGAACAGGTAAACCACTTTCAAAGTGGTATACCTTAGCCAGAAGTGTTGTACTAGCGCTAGAATGCACCTGATTTATGATCTGCTGTAGAACGGGTTCATTAATCAGGCACATTCTAGACTAATATTATGCGCATGAAATTTGGCATTTAAACGCCAAATTTCACACATGTCGCCCTAAGTCAACAAAGTGAAATAAAGCGATGATACAAGGTTTCGGTTTATAATAAACCTTAATCATATATAGTCACTAATGAATATAAAGCCAATGGATACAAAGAAAATGGGTGATAGAATGTGAATCAGTGGCGTGGAGAGAAATTCTTAGAAAATCTTGTAGGTAAATGGGCACTGATACATATAATGAGGACCTGGCCTATGGACCAAATGAAGCACTGCATTGCCATACAGGGCATGGGAGAGTGTTGTGCTATGTTTGCTGGTGGTATCAGGACTGCCTGACATGTCACTTCTTTTGGGCGATTACGCTCTGGGGGAAAAAGAAATAGGAGATCAGACTATAGCACTGTTGAAAGCAGGCACTGGCCAGCGCGTACTTTAAACAACAGGAGAATTGCGGAGCGCATGGCTACACGCCGCAATACGCCGTGTGAACACAGCCTAAGGCCGTGTTCACACGGCTTATTCCCGACGGATTTGTGCGCTCACAAATCCGTCGTGAATAAGGGGCGGGGCCGGAGCGCGGCGGGGGCGCTGCTACCCGGCCCCACAGACAATGCATTATCTACGGCGCGTAAGCGCCGTAAATAATGTGCATGTCACTTTCTCCCCCCACGGCGGATTCGCCGAGCGGGGAGGAGCGAAGGAATCTACTGTTCTCTATGTGAGCAGTGGATTACCGTAATGACTCCGACGGATTGGCGCCGTACTGCAGCGCAAATCCGGCGCGCAGTACGGCGCCAATCCGTGCCCAAATAAGCCGTGTGAACGAGGCCTAAGAAAGCAGCTGCGCTGCTGAAAAGGTACAGCAGGAAGTGACATCACCATCTCAACCAGGACATGTAGAGTAAAGAGATGTGGTCAGTAACCTAGGGAAGCATGTGCATACAAGCAGGAGATAAGATGCTCTAACCCTGAAAGGAAACCAAATTAAAAGCAATGTGGTGAGAATATTCCTTTAATGTTGCATTTCTCAGTTAGAGCACACAAAGCATAAGAATTCGTCACTTTGAATTATTTGTGAAAAAACGCTCCTGCTTCCCAATTTTGCTGTTTCTGGTTATGGTGCCCCTGCTGTTTTGAATTCCTCTCAGTTCATCCACCTATGTCCTGCACTGATATTATCAAAAGTTCGGTCCTTCTGCACGGATCTAGTATACAGACAGTGCAGTGATCACTGCTATTGTGCAAACACAAATCCTAAAATTGTTGGTTTGTGTGGCGTAACCAAAATATGCAACATTTGAACAAAGGACAAACCATTAACATTGGCCTTTTTACTGTGTTATTGCAGCTTGAAAAGTAAAAATACATAAAAAGTATGCAAACCAATGAGATTCAGAGCATGAAGTTCACACGTTGAGTTTATCATATGTTCAGTAATTACCTTTGCGGTGAGAAAGTAACCAATCAGATTCAAGTTTAATAGGTCCTGGAAGTCCTGAGCACTTGTGTCGTCTATGATTTGTTCTGGAGGATCTAGGATTACATGTAGTAGAGAGCAGAAACATTAGCGATGAAGATTCTCAACTATCATCGATATAGGAAGACAATCAGTAGCGGCCTACTAACATTACGTCTATTTGGCTAAAGAAGGACCTGTGACATCTCCCATGTCTGTTGTATGCCTGTGAGATAACAATTCTGGAGCATCTTCTCTTATAACTTTGTGCTGTTCCCCTGTTCTTCCTCCTAGAAATGTATTAGTGAATCTGTCAGATGGGTGTTACCACTCCAGTTTTCTAAGGGGTGTGTCCCTGCATACAGTGATCATGGATTGGCCAATCTCAGGTCATGAGGGATCCCCCCCTCTCCCTACCCTACCAATCAACACTTAATTGACAGATTCAGTAATACATTTCTAGGTGGAATAACAGAGGAACAGCACAACACAGAGTTATAAGAGAAGATGCTCCAGCATTGGCATTTCATAGGGAACACAGGTATTTACTAAAATAGACAGGAATGGCCTTTGGTCCTCTTTAAAGGGTTTTCCTATATTACACAGGGTTATTGCGGGGATACATAGCATCACTTTCTGACGAGTGGGATCTCAGCCATTTGCTCACAGTCTCTGCACATCTTGTGCCACATGTATGAAAACGGTCTAGGTCTAAAACTCACTTTGTTGCCCATAGCAACCAATAAGTGTTCCCCTTTCATTTCATACAGTGCTCTTGAAAAATGAAAGGGGAGCTCTGCTTGGTTGCTATGGGCAACAAAGTGGGTTTTAGACCTAGACAGTTATTATACAGTACATGTGCCCCTTGTGTTTGGGACCTCTGCTATGCATGAAAAACATTAAATGGGCTACTACAGTAAAGCAGTTCTGCGTCCCTTCTCTCTCAGGATAGGTTACCAGCATTTAGAAAGTGATGACATGTCTCAGTAGTAAACCCATACTTGCCAACTTTTGAAAGTGGAAAAGTAGGAGATTTAAAGTGGCGGTGCGCTGCGCGCGCAGTGGCAGGATATTTGCATGACCATGCCCATCTTGTTGGCGAGCCCCACCCCTTTGAAAAGCCACACCCACTCCACCTAACTGCATAACGGCTCTGGAAGAAAACCAGGTTGTTCCCCCCACTAACCAGGTAGTGTCCATTATAGCCAGGTAGTAGCCCCTATAGTCAGGTAGATGCCCCTTACAGCCAGGTAGATGCCCCCTTGAAGCCAGGTATTGCCCCTTGCAGTCAGGTAGATGCCCCCATTAGCCAGACAGTGCCCCCATTAGCCAGACAGCGCCCCTTGTAGTCAGGTAGATGCCCCAATTAGTCAGACAGTGCCCCACCTAGCGAATAAAAATAAAATAATAAAATCTACTTACCTCACCAGGCTTCCTGCAGCGTGGCCAGGTCCGGAGGCTGCCGACTGAGTAGTCTCAGTGTCGCAGGGGATGTGAGTACAGCCGTGCACACAGAGGGAGAAGGAAGGAGGGGAACGATCCCTTCTGCCTCCTCCCTGCACAGCGAGACTAGCCGGGCGGTTGGAGCGGCCGCTTCACCCGCCTGTAGGAACGGCCCGGCGGCGCCAGACGAGCGTCCTGACGCTACTCCGGCGCCACGGTCATTTAAAGAACCCCCGCTGCCTGTTGGCGGCGGGAGGTTCGCCGACTCTGCCGGGTTGGCGGAGGTGACCCCCATTAGCGGGAACCCCCCGCCAAAAGCGAGAGAGTTGGCACGTATGAGTATACCATACCAGAAAAAGACGTTCTGCACACAAAAGTGGCACGAATTCTAGGGTGATGGGCAAAGTTCTATATGGCGCCGTTCCTAGGGGCGGGCGATCGCCCGGGGCGCCGGAGCTCCGCTCACCCGAGGGGGGCGCCGCTCATCCCGCCCGCCCCATGGTTAGCCCTGGACTCTGCTGGCAGCTGCACACACTTAATGCAGCTGCCGGCACAGGGAGGAGGCAGGACGGATGGCTCCCCTTCCTCCTCCTCCCCTGTAGGTATCAGCGCTCAGTCAGCGCGCTGATATATACACAGCAGCGTCGCAGGGGGCTTTCATCGCGCCCCCTGCTATGCTGAGACTCAGATCCCGTGTGTCCCAGGAGACACCGGGAGCGGAGTGTAAGCGGTGTGATGACGTCACGCCGCTTACACTGAATGCCGGCTCCCGGGACCTGGGCACGCTGCGGGCATCCTGGAAAGGTAAGAGAGTTTTTTATGTTTTATAGGGGCAAAACTGGCTACAGGGGACAACTGGCTACAGGGGACAAAACTGGGGCAACTGGCTACAGGGGACAAAACAGGCTACAGGGGGACAAAACAGGCTACAGGGGGACAAAACAGACTACAGGGGGCAACTACCAGGGCTACAGGGGGCAACTGGCTACAGGGGCAACTATCATGGCTGCTGGGGCTACTATCTGGTTACAGGGTGGTATTACATGGCTACAGGGGCAACTATCTGGCTACAGGGGCAACTATCATGGCTGATGGGGCTACTGTGTTGTTGCAGGGGGGTATTACATGGCTACAGGGGCAACTATCCAGTGAAGCATTGTGGCGCATTATTTTACGGGGGGAGGTGGGGAGGAGGGGACATTTCTTCACTTCGCCCTGAGTGCAGTTTAGCCTAGGAATGGCCCAGGGTCTATATTATCAGAAGCAGCAGAAGTTCATGAGTCGACCATCATGACAGATTCTCGCAGAGCCACAGCTCTCTGTTCACCTCTATGGGAGTTCTGAGCACGGCCAAGCACAGCTGAATGTGTGGCCAGTGGAACACATGAGGCAAGAATACAAATAGTTGGGAGATAAGTGGCTGCCAGCAATCTCCTGATCCTGCTAATCTAGGGAAGACCAATAAGGAATAATCCATCCCATCCTTTTATCAGATAGCATTGCCTACTAGTGTCCGCAGATGTTTGGCAGACCAGTCATAATCATTTATTGGCTTTACATAGTGACATGACTTTAGTCTATGTGTTAGTGGGCATACCTAGTGAGTAGAGCATTAGGATTGCAAATAGCTTGATGCTGACTGAAGGGAGTCTAATGAATTCTCCTGTTCTTTACCAGAGACCACTATATAGAAGATTGGACTTTATAAGGGATGTTCTCATCAGGTTGTTTCACACAGCCAGCTTCAGGCTACCACCTCCTGGTTGGGATGTTGGCAGTTCTACGGCAGTGATTGACATATGAACTTTTCTATTGCTAGCTGAGCCTATTAGAGGGATATTTCTAATAGTAACGTTTTAATAGCAGGGCAAAAGGTTACAGAGCTCTAAAAGGTTAACGATTGTCAGTAAGAAACTATCTCCTGTGCTGTTAACAAGACACAGCAGGGAGCGACATCACCACCCCTTGGTCAGTAACCTATAAATGCGTGTGTACACAAGCAAGAGATAACAACTGCTCGATCTCTGAAGGGAAGCAAAATCAGAACAGCAATGTATTTGGTAATAATCTTTATTTACCTTTGCCCACTTGTTTGAAGTTAATCATTGTGGTAAGAAAACACTTTTACCCAGAAGAAGAGCTCGGCGCCAATTTTGGAACCAGAAAGTAGCCCCTTCCTGGCATATTATATACATGTACGTTACTATATTAGGTGGGTTGTATGGAGCAGGCTCAGTTGCAAAGTCTGCTCCATACCTGGCAGGTATTAGCTGTTTATTACCATTGACACTAGCATGATAGGCATTCAGACACTCTAGGCTATTAGATGGGAGCGCGAGGCCCCGCCATTAACCAATCCCCCCTCAGTAATAGGATAACAGGGTGTCAACTGGTTGGCATGGCAGCCCTTATGTCAAATAATGAAATAAAAAAAATGTAAACTATAAGAAAAATAATCAGAATTTCCTTCACTATGTCCATTAAAAGTTTGATTTATTAAAATACACAGTCACATTTTTATGACCACCAGCTAATACCCACAGTAACCACCACTTGCAGCACAGACAGCAGCTGAACGGACTGGGAGTGACCTAGTTAGATCCTGGTAGGTTATCACAAGTATCAGGAGCTGACTGCATCCCAAAGCTGCTGGAGGATCCATAGAGAAAACATGACAATTGAGGTGGTCCAAGAGATGCTCAATTCAAGTCTAGGGAATAAGGGGCTAGGTTAGTACTTGGAAGTCTTAGTCATACTCTTCCAACTAATATCAGACATTTCTAGGCATATGACAGGTCGCACTGTCTGACTGAAAGATGCTATCAGTCCCAGAGAAGACAATCAGCATGTATGGGTGTATGTGACTTGCAAAGATGGATTCATATCCAGATTAGTTGAGAGTGCCTTCCACATGGATGAGTGGTCCAGAGAATGCCACAAAAACCGTCCCCAGACCATACTACTGTCACCATGAGCTTGTGTGCTTCCAGCAATGGTTGCAGAGTGTTTGTTCTGTGATGTTTCTCTCCTAACACGCCAACTTCTATCAGTTCGATGAAGTAGAAAACATGACTTATCGGATAAGGCAAACCTTTACCAATCGACAGAGGTCCGATTCCAATACTGCCGTATGTGCCGATGCAACTTTGTTAGCAGAGGTGCAGTGACATCTGTCTTCTCCAGATCCCCATATGCAGAAGGGTTCACTAGGCTGTTGTTTTATATATATACATCTAGTAGCCCCATAGCTAATTTTCGCAGTGAGCTGCTCCACTGTAGTGTCAGTCCTCCGTCATGCACCTGTAGCTTATGTTAATCTCTCACATGAATGGAATGTGGTGCTCCACAGTTTCAACACCGGCACACAAATTGTTCAAACACTGCACAGTTTCAGGAATACTGCCGCCCTTGTTCCAAAAGCCAATAATCATGCCTTTTTGCATCTCTGATAAATCTCCCCCTTTACCCATAACAGCAACAAAATGAGATGTGTGCAGACAGCCTATCTTACACCTTATATACCCACCAAGCAGGGGCGTAACTAGGGAAGCCTGGGCCCTATAGCAAGCTTTTGCATGGTGATCCCTCCCCCCCACCTCCCCGACCATTTGCCAGGACCTCTTAGGTCATGCAATTACTAGATAATACAAGGAGTAAACACCTCACCATAGATATCCCCATCATACGGCTACCAAACAAATCCCACTATACCCATATTAACATTACCAATAACGCTACTACATATGGACCTGATTATACCACAAGAACACGACCACAAATTACCAAACAGTGACTGAATAATACCCCTATACTATTACTGAATAAAGACCTATATTTCCACCATATAGTGACCACATAGTGGTATATACCAGTGTACACAGGTGCCCTACAGACTGTATATTACCACCATACAGTGACCATATAGTGGTAGATATGTGTACATGGGCTCTGCTAACATATAAGTGATTATAGCACAGTTACATCTTGAGACTCACAGGTGATGTTTCTCTGACTAGTCATTGATTTTCTCTTTTGTTCTGCATCCAGTCCAGACCATTATGATGACTTCTCCCGGCCACCACTTGTCCCTACAGATTTAGACACAAATATCTTAGAATCCTCACTTATCCATCACCTCAATCCCTGCCCCCCCACCTCTGGGAGAGCGGGTACAGGCCATGACTTAGGGGCCATATAGGCAGGTAGGGATCAGGTAGGCTATAGAGGGTCATATAAGCAGGCAAGGTCAGGTAGGCTATAGGGGATCATATAGGTAGAAAGGCAGGGTCAGGTAGGCTATAGGGGGTCATATAGGTAGCCAGGCAGGGTCAGGTAGACTATAGGGGGATTCAGGAAGCTATAGGGGGCGGGGTCATTTAGGTAGCCAGGCAGGGTCAGGTAGGCTATACGGGGGTCAAGTAGGTAGCCAGACAGGGTCAGGTAGGTAGCCAGGGCCTGGTAGGTAGCTAGGCAGGTTCATATAGGTAGCCAGTGAGAGAGTCAGGTAGGCTATAGGGGGGTCATATAGGTAGCCAGGCAGGGTCAGGTAGGCTATAGGGGGGTCAAGTAGGTAGCCAGACAGGATCAGGTAGGTAGCCAGGGTCAGGTAAGTAGCCAGGCAGGGTCTGGTAGGTAGCCAGGCAGGGTCAGGTAGGTAGCCAGGGTCTGGCAGGGTCTGTTAGGTAGCCAGGCAGGGTCTGGTAGGTAGCCAGGCAGGGTCTGGTAGGTAGCCAGGGTCTGTTAGGTAGCCAGACAGGGTCTGGTAGGCAGCCAGACAGGGTCTGGTAGGTAGCCAGGTAGGTATCCATTACTCACCTGTGCTATGGTCCCTCAATGCGATCAGCTCAGCTCCCGGGCAGTCTGTGCTCGGCACGGGCGGTGCGATGATATGACGTCATTGCATCGCCCACGTCAGAACTGTGGGCCAGCGCCTGGTAGCACCGCTAACACCGGGCGGTCCTGCCAGAGAGCTCGGGCGTTCACAGGCAGGATGCACCGGGCCCCGCAGCTCCGCGTCCGCTGGCAGTGAACCGTTATGTTCGTTGCTGGCGGGTGCAGGAGCAGAACAACCAAGGCAGCGGACGTGTTAGCAGCTGCCCCGGGGACTGGAACCCCTAAGAGCCCAAGCCCCGTGGTAGCTGCTACGTCTGCTACCCCGGTAGTTACGCCTTTGCCACCAAGTCAGCTCATCACACATGACTTCCTTCATGAGCTAGCACTGTCTTTGAAGAAAGTAGGAACTGGTCATAATAATGTAACAAGTTTTTTCTATTGTATGGTGAGCTATGTAAACATGAAAACATAAAAGACTGGCACATGCTACCCACCAGATTTTTTTGTTTTCCAATACATTATATGCTACATAAAATTGTATGATTTAAAAATCCACAAAAAACAGCCCTTATATGGTGATATTGACAAAAAAATAAAACTATGGCTCTTGTATGGCGGGACTGAAGAATATAAAACCTGTTGCCAAAGGCTAATGCAATGGGAAGGGGTTAATGTTTATACCCCTAGTGGTCTTGGGCCGCAATGGAATTAATGTAAAGTTCTCTGGTGCGGGTGTAAAGTTCTTAGGGCAGTAAAGGGGATATTGTGAGGGTCCCTGGTAGCCTAGGTCAGTTAAAGGGTTATGTCAGGAAACCGTCCAGGCCCACTCGAGGGTCGACGGCCTGACTTGGGGTGTATCGTGACATTACGCTCCCCCCTATGGATGCACAAGGTCAGCTGGATATGGTTTCACAGTTAACCTCTGTCCACTCGTACACAGAAAGACCTAGTAAGTGTGAGAGGATACCCCACTCGCCCACAACCCTGAACGGCTGGGAGAGATGTGTTTACCCACACTGGTTAAACAGAGCTCTGCCAGCCCAGTAGACTGCCACCGGTTCCTCGTTAGCTATAAGACATGTCCGTTACAGCAAGGCCAGGAACCGGCCTTGGGTAGCGATATTTTAGAGACTGAGGATAAGGGCAGGTGAGATCAAGACAACAGACTAGCTCAGATTAAAGTTTATAGATTTAATTCGCCTTGGAGGGCGCACTAGACAAACAATATATACATAGGGACAATACTATACAGATATTGGTCAGAGGTGCAAATATGGATATGGTTACAAAGAGGCAGCAGATGTGTTTATTTACCTTAGGTTAGCCTTGTGCTGGCCTACACTGTGTTGAATGTGGCCTGCTGGTTCTGGACGCTCCTGTACGCTCGGCGCAACCCATCTCCAATAGAAATGATGATGGGCAAAGCAAGGTTTCGACTTAAATCAGTACTGGGACAGCCCACGTCGCACCCCCTACACTCCCAATCACAACCCTGGGACGGTCTACAAACTCCTTTCTCTCCGGCCATGCCGTTCTTTGGCTTTGGACCTAAAATGGGTAACACTGGGGCAGAGCATGGGGACAGAACTGAGCCAGTGGTCACATCAGAACTCGACGGGCCTAAGCTATGACCTGGTACCAAACATGGCCCTCTGCATCATTCAATGTCTGACCTGTGGGTTTCTTGCTTCCCATGTGCCCTACAAAAGCGGGAGTGACAGCTATACACGTGAGGAGTTTCATATTTTAAATTATGAAACTGGGGTGGACCGGTGAGGCACGGTTCTCCCATAAAACCTTATGAAGTATCGTGCTGCTGCGACTCGTGTAACTCTTTATTCCTGGGATCTGAGAGCCCATGTGTATTTAGCCTGAGCCAGGTGCTAACAAATTTAAATGAGAATTCTTTGATGTGCTGACCTCCCCTACTGGGCTGGCTTCCTAGGGAAGGAGCACCTCGAAGTGATGCTTCCTGGTGACTGCTGCAATCTGAATGAGTTTGAGTTAGGAGAGCTGCGGGGGTGGCTTGTCATTTTTGTGTCATGTTACTCACAGGTTAATAAAAGGATTCCTGGTTGTCTACAGCAGTAAACTGGGGAGGCATTTTCGGAATAGAGTCCAAAACTGATTGGTGGTCTGTGACATGGGCCCGCGTTGGTGATCCCACATAACAAAAGCATATTAATCCAAGGCACACAAGATGGATCAGTGGCAAAAAAATAAAGTGAAATATAATTTTATTAAAAAAAAAAAGACTAGTTAAAATAGATTCCTAAAGATAATTAGGTAACAGACCGTTAGCTGTATGGTTATGTCCTTAAAGGGAATCACAAACATTTTTTTTTATACAAATTAAAACCAGATGCTGATACATATTCTTTCTTTCCTTGATGTTTTTATTTTCTGATTGTAGCTTTCTCAATCCTGTTTTCTGTATATGATTATGGAGGGGGGAGGGGGGGAGTGGGGGGAGGGCATCTTGCCTGAGCTGCTTTTAACAGCATTTAGAGAGATGCTTTACTGCAGCAACATGGACATAGGAGCCTATGAACAGGAATAGACCCATTCACTTCTATAGGAGCATTTTCTAGGCATGTGCTGTAACCTGGGAAGAAGCCAGTGTGCAGGGAGCGGGAGAATATGAGCTGTGACTACTTCCTAGTGTGAATGGTGGATACATATTGGTGTCATCATTCAGTGTAATCCTGCCTGTACTGATAATGAGGAGACTTCTGAAAAACTTCACCGTTTCATGGTTTTTAAAAAAAATATTGATTGTGATAGGGAAAATAAAAAACATAACCAACAATTCTTAAGATTCTGAGCAGAGATTGCACCTGAGCTGCTGAGAGGTGACAGTGACTAGAACTATTACTGCACACTATAGTCTTAACTCCTCTTTTTTAGTGATTGGTTGCTGTAAAACATTACATAAAGGTACTTACGCCACCCAGCATTGTTGATCAGACAGTCTATTTGTCCGTAGGTTTTCACAGTTACATCAATCAGCCTCTGTTTTAAATGGAACTTAGTGGTTAATGTTTTATATTATCTTAAATATGAAGTGAAAAAGATTCTGTGTTTTACTTTTCTGCTTAACCAATTATACCGTTACATATACAAACATAAAAATGTTCCTGAGCATTTCATCACACATATGGCAAATTGGGAGTGTATATACTCTAAAAGGGTTTGTCAGCGCTCTCTATTTTTTTAGAACTCTGCATTGTTCTGTCTCTGTTACTCCTACTAGAAACGTTTGAATAAATTGACAACTGGGTGTTAGAACTCCTTTCGTCATTGGGACATGTCCTTACCCTGTCAAATCAGTGCCGTCAGCATCAAAATACAACCTGATAACATAAGGTTTGGTAATTTTCTAGGAAGAGTAATTGTATGTTCAAATGGCTTATTTGCGGTGCATATTTTCGCGCACAATTACTCTTCAATACGCCTGCAGAACGCCCCGCAAATACAGCTAATCATAGCACTCATTTAGAGCTATGAATAGCTGCTGGGGAAAGTGAGTGTCAGTGCTTCGGAAGTACGTGCTGGCCAGTGAGTACTTCTGAAGAAGCAGGTATATAGCGGCACACACAGTACGCACCATTATGTGCCCGCAATACGCCGGATGAACATACCCTAACAGAGGATTAATCAAACAATGAGAGTGCACAGAAATGTCTACAACCGTGAACACCACATTTATTTACAAATATCCCATTCCAAAAAACATGCATATTTGTGAATGACATTTCCATACATAAGCTGTACTTTTAGGGCTTGTTCACACAACGTTTTTGTGATCCGTTTTACGGATCCGCAAAACGGATCTACCAATTGTCAGTGTGATTAACATTGCTTTCAATGGCAAAAGCGCATCGCTGTTCACACGAGTGATCGCTGATGCGCTTTTCGCAATCCGTTTTAAGAATTGACATGTCAATTCTTCTTGCATTTTATGCAAGAGAAATCCCCATAGGAAATAATGGAGTGCGCTTTTGGCATCCCGAAAGCAGATCCAAAAGCGCAGCATACATTTGGGTGCGTTTTGGATCCACTTTCGATGCCAAAAACGCATCCGTAAAACGCATTGGATTTAAATTAAATATAAAATGTAATATTATGTTTGGGTTATATTTAGTTTATAAATGTATATAAATATATATTTATATAAATGTATATAATTATATATATAAATGTATGTAATAGTATATATATATATATATATATATATATTAATATATATATATATATATATATATATATATATAAATATACTTTTGTATAGTATGTATATATTGTTATAAATGTATATAATAGTATATAAATGTATATTTATATAAATGTATATAAATATTTATGTATACTAAATATATATTTAGTTTATAAATCGTTTGCTTATAGATGATTGTTATTAATTCATTTACATGGGGTGGGTTTGAAAACTATTGGTTGATTTAAAAAAAAAAAAAATGGGGGTTTTCTAAAATCATAGGTGTATGTACAGTTGATTGACACTAGGTAAAAAAAAGGGGTTTTTTTGGTCATTGATAGGTTATACTATATTTAAATTGCAGTTTGATAGGTTGATTTAAATAAAGCATTGAAAAAACGGATCCAAAACACGGATTCGTAAAACGCATGCAAAACGCATCAAATACGCATCCAAAAAAGGATCAGCTGTTGCGTTTTCTGGATCCGCTTTTTGGATGCAGTTTGCATCCAGTTTTCGCAGGTTAAAAACGGATCCGTAAAACGCATCCAAAACGGATCCAAAGCGTCGTGTGAACAAGCCCTTAGGGTATGTTCACACAGCTTAAGATGCCACGTATTTGGGCACGTATTTTGCTGCATATTGCACGCCGCAATAACGGTAATTCATAGCTCTCAGAGAGGGCTATGGATTATGCGTCGTCCCCCCGTGCGTACAATACGATCGTATTTGTACGCGCGGGGGGAGAATTGACATGTTAATTGTTGACAATGCATGTCTATGGGGCCGGCGCGTGGTTTCAAAACACCCAGCGCATTGTGGCACGTACTATACGCGCCACAATAAGCTGTGTGAACATACCCTTAGTGTGTCTTTAGAGGTTTCCCTGAAACAACTCCTTTGTTAACTCCAACAACCTGTCCAACAGATTGGAAAATTAAGTTAGTTGAGGTCTGACTTCTGAGGTCCTTACTGCTATAAATATTAAGCCTTAAATTCCCGCTCTTGACTGTAGAATAGGATGACAAAGCACACTCCCTTTCTACAGAGTTTAATGGCAGCATGAGAAATCATCAGCACACTCAGAAGCCTATTTTTAACTTCCCTATTTAAAGCAAAACTGTCAAGTGATTTATGCTGCCCTATATGAGAAGAGAGAGAAGAGAAGCTGAGCTCTGTGATATATAGATATATAATAGAGAAGCTGAGCTCTAGGGTTATATAGGGTTATAGGATAGAGGATAGGAGATGAGCTTAGCTCTGTGATATATAATTATATAATAGAGAAGCTGAGCTCTAGTGTTATATAGGGTTATATGATAGAGGAGAGGAGCTGAGCTATGTTATATATAGGGTTACATGATAGAGGAGAGGAGAGGAGCTGAACTCTGTGATATATAGTTATATAATAGAGAAGCTGAGCTCTAGGGTTATATAGGGTTATATGAGAGGAGCTGAGCTCTGTGATATATAGGGTTATATGATAGAGGAGAGAAGCTGAGCTCTGTGATATATAGGGTTATATGATAGAGGAGAGAAGCTGAGCTCTGTGTTGTATAGGGTTATATAATAGAGTTGCTGAGCTCTGTGATATATAGGGTTATATGATAGAGGGAGAGGAGCTGAGCTCTGTGATACATAGGGTTATATGATAATGGAGAGAAGCTGAGATCTGATATATAGGGTTATATGATAGAGGAGAGGAGCTGAGCTCAGTGATATATAGGGTTATATGATAGAGGGAAAGAAGCTGGCTCTGTGATATATGGGGTTATATAGAAAGAGGAAGAAGCTGAGTTCTGTGATATATAGGGTTTATGATAGATGAGAGAGCTGAGCTAAGTATATATAAAGGTTATATGATAGAGTAGAGAAGTCGAGCGTCTGTGATTATATAGGTTTATGTACAGGAGAAAAGCTAGTTCTGTGAATATAGGGTTATATTTAGAGGAGAAAAGCGAGCAAAGTGAAATATAGGATTTTGATGAGGAGGAAGCTGAGTTTGTGATATAAGGGTTTTAAATGAAAGGGAAAAAGCTGAGCTCTTGATATAAAGGGTTTATGATAGAGGAAGAAGCGAGTCTGTGAATATAGGGTTTATATAGAGGAGAAAGAAGCTGGCTCGTGATATATAGGTTAATTGATAAGGAAGAAAGCACCTGTATATATATTTTTAATGATAAGGGGGAAAGCTGACCTGTGTAAAAGGGTTTTAAAAGATAGGGAGGGAAGCTGAGCTCTGTGATATATAGGGTATTTGATAGAGGAGAGAAGCGAGCTATGGATTATGGGGTTATATGATAGAGGGAGAAAGCTGAGCTCTGTGATATATAGGGTTATATATAGAGGGAAAAAGCTAGCTCTGTATATATAGGGTTAGAACGCCATTTTTTAAATAGCCCTTAACTTTGCCTATATGTTTAAAGCTTATCATTGTGGTGAGAAAACCCCTGTAAGAGACAGTTGACAGAGGTCCTGCTGATCTCAAATACAGTGATCTCACATACAGTGAGTGTGTGTACAGAGTAAACTGTCAATCACTGTATGTGGGCGGGGTCAGCAGGGCTTTCACTTTTTCTTTTATGATGTGCTCTGCTTTTCACTCAAAAAACCTGCTTCAAATCATGTAAACCCCAGCTTCTCTCCCTCTATCACATCTTGCTGTCCAATAGGGCAGAATAAGCCACCTGACAGGTTCGCTTCAACTCTATGTACAGGATCAGCAAATGTGTATGTAGCATCACTCGACTGGTAAGTTAACCCCCCCAAAACCTCTAAATAAGCATAACCTTAACTTAGGGTTATAAATGCAGTGGTGGTTATGCTGGTAGGGGGTCAAGAAAAAAAATTGGTTTTGAGTTGTCTAAAATTCAAATATTTTACACAAATTTGGTGGCCAGATCCCAATCAAGCAACATCTATAAGATAGAGGTAACAAAGTCTTGATCTTACTTCTGGGCTGTCAACTGTTTAAAGAAAAACTTTAAAAAATAAAATAATGAGCACAATTTGTATGAATTAAAAATGTTACCTTGATCTCTTCCTCTTTTGTTACATCGCAAGAGACATAGATTGCAGCTCCTGTCCCATGAGACTTCAGATCAGCCTCAAGCTCACTGGCCGTCTCCTCTACACATAACAACACACAAGTGTTACACATGTTAAAGCAGACCCTGGAACACTATATTGATTTAAAGGGGCAGTCCATTATTTTACCTTTTCTTTTTTTGTTAAAAGTTTTCCTGAGACTAAGCTTATTGCAGGGTGTCCCCTTGATACACCCCCGTAATGAGCTGTGATCTATTTGGGAAGCTGACAGCAACTATGCAAATCCTCTGCAGCGCCACCACAAGTCACACACAGCATTACACCATTGTCAGTTAAAGTAATTGGCTTTCTGGACATACATGGACATGCAAGTCCAGCAAGAGATGCTCTTTGTAGCCACTGATACCGCTGTGTCATTATTATCGGCCCCTGTGCCTTCTAAGAAATTTGCAGTATCATACTGCTTACCAATAAAAAAAAAAAGTCCCCCTTTACCATTTTTAAAACTTGAAAAATAATCCACAGAACACGTGATAAAGGTCTGATCGCTGAGGGCCCCACTGATGGGACCCCCACCAATCACTAGAATGGGGTCCTTGTATCTCTTTTGTTTCTCATTGTGCTCACACAGCAAGAAGGGGTTTAAATGAAACAGTCCTCGAACATAGTCACTGAAGCTCCATTCAAAGTCTATGGGAATGACGGGGATTGGCGAGCACTGTACTTGGCCATCCACGTCGCTCCCATAGACTTTGAATGACTTACGCTTCACAGAAAAGTTAAAGGAGTGTTCTCATCTCAGACATATAGTTCATATCCAAAGCAACAAAAAAATAGTGGCATCAGCAAGTCAAAAAAGTGTGAGATTTCGGCTACGAACAGCCTCTCTCAAGCAGGCTACACCGGCTGCCTGTAGCAGAAATGTCGCACTTGTACCACTTGGAATAATACATTTTGGACTTGGTGATGCCACTATTTTTTGTTGCTGTGAATTGACTACACTGGGCTCGGACTTTCCCAATTGAGGTAGCTCTACTGCAATCCTTATCCTTTATGTTCTGATATATTATATAACGGCTTTTTTTCTGCTATATTTCAAACGGATATATATACGACACATCGACAGGATCTGCAATAAATGTCTCCTAGATACAGGTCCCATTTGGAACTTCCATATACAGTGAGGAAAAAAGTATTTAGTCAGCCACCAATTGTGCAGATTCTCCCACTTAAAAAGATGAGAGAGGTCTGTAATTGACATCATAGGTCGACCTCAACTATGAGAGACAAAATGAGAAAACAAATCCAGAAAGTCCCATTGTCTGATCTGGAAAGAATTTATTGGCAAATTATGGTGGAAAATAAGTATTTGGTCAATAACAAAAGTTCATCTCAATACTTTGTTATATATCCTTTGTTGGCAATGACGGAGGTCACACGTTTTCTGTAAGTCTTCACAAGGTTGGCACACACTGGTATGTTGGCCCATTCCTCCATGCAGATCTCCTCTAGAGCAGTGGTGTTTTGGGGCTGTCGCTGGGGAACATGGACTTTCAACTCCCTCTAAAGGTTTTCTATGGGGTTTAGATCTGGAGACTGGCTAGACAACACCAGGACCTTGAAATGCTTCTTACGAAGCCACTCCTTCGATGCCCTGGTGGTGTACTTGGGATCATTGTCATGCTGAAAGACCCAGCCACTTTTCATCTTCAATGCCCTTGCTGATGGAAGGAGGTTTGCACTCAAAATCTCACAATACATGGCCCCATTCATTCTTTCATGTATACGGATCAGTCGTCCTGGTCCCTTTGCAGAGGAACAGCCCCAAAGCATGATGTTGCCACCCCATGCTTCACAGTAGGTATTGTGTTTTTTGTATGCAACTCCGCATTCTTTTTCCTCCAAACACGATGAGATGTGTTTCTACCAAACAGTTCTACTTTGGTTTCATCTGACCATATGACATTCTCCCAATACTCTTCTGGATCATCCAAATCCTCTCTAGCAAACTACAGACGGGCCCGGACATGTACTGGCTCAAGCAGGGGGACACGTCTGGCACTGCAGTCCCTGGCGGTGTAGTGCGTTACTGATGGTAGCTTTGTTACGTTGGTCCCAGCTCTCTGCAGGTCATTCACTAGGCCCCCCGTGTGGTTCTGGTATTTTTGCTCACCATTCTTGTGATCATTTTGACCCCACGGGGTGAGATCTTGCGTAAAGCCCCAGATCGAGGTAGATTATCAGTGGTCTTGTATGTCATCCATTTTGTAATTATTACTCCCACAGTTTATTTCTTCACACCAAGCAGATTCAGTCTTCCCAGCCTGGTGCAGGGCTACAGTTTTGTTTCTGGTGTCCTCCGATAGCTCTCTGGTCTTCACCATAGTGGAGTTTGGAGTGTGACTGTTTGAGGTTGTGGACAGGTGTCTTTTATACTGATAAGTTCAAACAGGTGCCATTACTACAGGTAATGAGTGGAGGACAGAGGAGCCTCTTAAAGAAGAAGTTACAGGTCTGTGAGAGCCAGAAATCTTGCTTGTTTGTAGGTGACCAAATACTTATTTTCCACCATAATTTGCAAATAAAAATTCTTTCCAAATCAGATAATGTGATTTTCTGGATTTGTTTTCTCATTATGTCTCTCATAGTTGAGGTCGACCTGTGATGTCAATTACAGACTTCTCTCATCTTTTTAAGTGGGAGAACTTGCACAATTGGTGGCTGACTAAATACCTTTTTCTCCCCACTGTAAATGATCAGAGAGAGACACACATCCTCCAGTTACCTCTGTTCACTTTGGCACATATGAGAGTGTTGGTAAGGTGAACCCCATTCTCAAGACAGGTGCAGCCCCAAAGGTCAGACCTGCACCTCTCAGACATATCCTACCAATATGCCATGTCATAAATTGAAATACCCGTTTAAGCCAGTAATACTCTTAAGATTACTTGTTTAGCCAACATCAATGCCTCCTGACTCGACCATATACTATGCATGCTTAGTTTTACACAGTCAAGTCACATTATTATAATATCCAGAGTAACCACAGTGTTCGGCACTGACAGCAGCTACGCTGGAGTGACTCAGTAAGGTCCTGGTAGGTTGTCACAGGTATCTGGCGCCATGCTGACTGCATCCTACAGCTGCTGGAAGATCCACAGAGCAAACACGGCGATTGAGGTGGTCCTACAGATGCTCAATTGGGTTCAAGTCTGGGGAATTAGTCCAGGGTATTACTTGGAAGTCTTGGTCGGACATTTCTAGCTTGGTGACATGTTGCATTGCCTTGTGGAAAGATCCCATCCACCCCAGGAAAGACAATTAGCATGTATAGAGGGTTGTAAAATTATTCACACCCGTTGAACTGTTACTCATTCTTAAAAGTTACAGGCACAAACAAATATATTTTGATATTTTATGTGATAGAGCAACACAAAGTAGCAAGTATTTGTGAATTGTAGAGAAAATGATACGTGCTTCAAAATTTTTGCAAATTAAAGGGGTTTTCTCACAATGAGTCACATGCAGGTTTACACTCATTCTACCTTTGTCAGGCTGGGGGTGATTCTACAGCAGTGATTATATTCAGCTTCTCTATAATTAGACATTACAAAGATGTAAGTGCAGGAGATTTAATCTTGAGTAAACAAAGCTATAAGTCTTCTTGGAGAGTGAGCTCTGTCCATGGAGACATCACTCCTTGCAATGTGGCTAATCAGGAAGGAAGATATGGTCGTAACCAGAGAAGTTAGCAGTTGTGCCATACGCCTTCCATTTATGGATAACGGATTGAACAGTGCTCCATGAGATGTTAAGAGCTTGGGCTACTTTGTTAAATAGTTCTGCAGTTCACTTTGTCACAACTTTATTTCTGAGCTGTCTGGCATGTTACTTGGTTTTCATGATGCTGTTTGTTCACTAATTTTCTCTAATAAGCCTCTGAGGCTTTCACAAAACAGCTGTAGTTATACTGAGAATAAATTAGATACAGATGTACTCTATTTACTAATTAAGTGACTTCTAAAGGCAATATATCCCAAGAGATTAAATTTAGGGGTATCAGAGTACAGAGGGCTGAATACATATGTACCCCACACTTTTCAGTTTTATAATTTAAAAAAAAAAAATTGGAAAAGCACCTATCTTTTTTTTAAATCTCACAAATACTTTCTACTTTGTGTTGCTTTATCATATAAAATATCAATAAAATACATTAAAGTTTGGGTCTGTTCAAAAATGAGGAAAAGTTCAAAGGGTACTATCGCCACCTACTTTATGGGTGTATGTGAACTGAAAGGATAGATTGATACCCAAATAGGTTAAGCGCATCTTCCTCATAGAGTGTCCCAGAAAATGCCACAAAAACAATCTCTACAGCACTGCTGCCACCAGCTTGTGTTCTTCCAGCAATGTTTGCAGATTGTTTGTTCTCTGTTCTTTCTCGCCTGACGTGCTGACTTTCAGCATTTCAAAATGAAGCAGAAAACATGACTCATTGGAGAAGGCAACCCTTTGCTAAGCAGCAGAGGTCCAACTCCAATACTGCCTTGAAAATGGAAGCCTTTTTTTGCTGATGCAGTTTCATTAGCAGAGGTACAGGGACATCTGTCCGCTTTGGAGCCCAATAAGCATAAGTTTTTGCTGAACTGTTGTGTTAGATACAATGTAGCCCAATGGGTCATTCTGGTGGTGAGTTGCCCCACTGTAGCGTGTCAGTCCTTCCCCCAAGCATCTTTGTACATTCACCTCTCACATTAATGGTGGTGGTGCTCCGCAGTTTCCAAATTGCTTAATTGCAATGGCGCCATTTCTTTACACACGATACACTTTTACCACAGCAGCAAGTGAACCGTTCACAAACGGCACAGTTTGAAAAATACTGTCACCCTCGCCTGAAAGGCAATAGTCATCCCTAATGTGACTTGACTGTGAAGTTTCATGGTTTGGAGACAATGTACCTTTTGAACAGAACACGACAGAAGCTCCATTCTTTACTGGAGATCCATATAGAAGAGGAAAAAAAATAAAATGTTAGTAAAAACATATTACTTTTTATTCAGAATTTGAAAAAAACAATTGACAAATAGTGAAGTCCAGTTTCATCTACAATTTTTTTCACCCACCCAGTTTCTCAAAGTCTCCAAGGTGGCTAAGGCATTTTGTGCTGGGTTGCAGGGTCATTGTACTTGAAATATTATTTCTTTTCATTAATTTTTATTATATTTTTACTCAAAAGAGCTATTAACAGGGATATGGACTGTGACAAGACCCAATATAAAACAACAGCCAATTTCAGGAAAAGAAATATACTCAATGCAACTTGCTACAAAGGACCTAGCATGTCTGTTTAAGGAAATACCCTGTTTCCCTGAAAATAAGACAGTGTCATATTAATTTTTGCTCCTAAAGACGAGCTAAGACTTATTTTTAGGGGATTTTTTTTCTATGAACAATAATTCACATTTATTGTTGAAAAAAACATCAACATGTATTAATATACTGTAGTGATTTCATCACAAACATCAGCATAAGCAGCCAAACTGTGAATTGCATGAAAAAAATGCACTATGTCTTATTTTCGGTGGGGTGTCTTATTTTCGGGGAAACAGGGTACCTATATTCCATGTTAAATAAAGCATTTTTCCTCAAATCTTGTGTGGGTCCCCTGTTATTCCTCCTAGAAAATAATTACAACTAAGGGTATGTTCACACGGTGTATTGCGGGGCGAACTGTAAGCGCCGCAATATGCCGGATGTTTTAGAAGTACGTGCTGGCTAGTGCGTACTTCTAAAGCACATGGGGGCTTCCCCATTCACTACCATTATCAGCAGCGTGTAAGCACCACGAAGAAGTGACATGTCACTTCTCTCTCCTGGAGTACAATACGTACACATTTTACGCTGGGGGAGACGGACGTAATTCATAGCTAACTATGAGAGCTAAGTATTACCGTAATTGTGGGGCGCATTTCGGGTGTATTGAAGCGCAAATATACGTCGAAATGCTCCCCGCAATTACGCCGTGTGAACATATCCTAAGTGTTACCAATTGGGGGGGAGGATACTGCACAGTCTGACATTGTCCAATCAGTGCTGGCAGAGACAGTGTGCGCGGGGACAAGCCCTCTGAAAGCTGGAATGGTAACACACATCTGATAAATAAGTTATACATTTCTAGGAGGAATAACAGAGAAACAGCACAACACAGAGATATAAGAGAAGATGCGCCAGAATTGTTATTTTTGCAGGAAACACAAGTAATACTAAAACAGACAAATCAAGAGATCACAGATCCTATTAACCGTGTTTGAGCATTGCGGATCTTATAAACATCTGATTACAATTTAAAGGAATTGTACAAGATAGAGCGCCCCTTTTGTACAGTGGATGTGTCAGATATTGCTGCTCATGGACAAAAGTTCGTAAGTGCTACAAAGTAGTGAATACAGGTGGGGACAATCTAGCAGGGATCATCAAGGAGGGCATATCACCTGGGGCCCTAGCTCAGTTTTAATCCCTCCTTGCCATGCTGTTTCAGAGCCACAGGCAGCTTCAGACTCACACTGGTCAGGCTGTCGGTGGTTCCATAGCAATGACTAGCATATTTAGCTCCTCTATAACTATCTGACGGTTACAAACACATAAGTGCAAGAGATTTAATCTGTAAGTAAACAGAGATCCAAAGAGGGAAAAAAGTGCTTACCAAAGGGAAACAAGCTAATCTTGATACAGATAAAGACTCTGTTCCATTTGACTATGGAGACGTCACTCCCTACTCTCTGTCTTATCAGGATGGGACAGTAATCTAGAGTCAATTGTATGTACTCAGAGCAGATACAATATCTCTTATCTCCTGATCAGAGCAAAAAGAGCAATGTATTTAGCATAAGTCTTGACTTACCGTTCACTACATGGTGAAAGCTAATCATTGTAGTGAGAAAACCCCTTTATGGTCTAAGCCTGTTTTGGACTTTAAGACCAAGTCCCATTATTCTAATCTGACATACACCACTTTAATTAGTAATAACTAATGCTTTTACCTATCCTTGTGATTGAGATTATTTTCTCATAACACATTGTTCTTTAAGCTAGTAATAAATTTTGGTCAAAAAGTCCTTGTTTATTTGTAAAAAATGTTGTGAAAATCTAGAACAATTTGCCATTTTAAAAAATTTTACATTTCTGTGCATACCAAAAAAATTATTATATGGGTTATCATTCCCAAAAGTCTATTTTTATTTTGGGCATTTTTTTTTAAAAAAATCCGTTTATTTTTAGAGTGCATTCACAAGGAGTATTTTAAATGCGCTTTTTGGTGCTTTTTTTTTTTGCTGAAATGCACACCATTAATTGCTGTAAAAGAAAAAACGCACACAAAAAACGCTCCGAGGGGAACACCCTTATAGGACAGAGGTTTTAGTTTATGTAAATTTTTTTACATTTCAGGAAAATTGCAACCTTTTTTTTCAACGTTCGGTTGAATTTTTTTTGAGGGGTCTGTGTGTTGGATACCCTCATAAATGACACCACTTAAAAAAAATAAAAAATACACCACTTACAGTAATCAAAATAGAATTTAGAACATTTGTTAACCTTCTAAGGCCGTGTTCACACGGCTTATTCCTGACGGATTTGTGAGCCGTATTGAGCTACAAATCCCCCGTGAATAAGGGGCGGGACGGTGGCGGGGGCCGGAGCCGGCGGGGGCGCCGCTCCGGCCCATAGACAATGCTTTTTTTACGGCGCGTCCGGCCGTAAAATTTCCATGTCACTTTCTCCCCCCGGGCGGATTTGCCCGGCGGGGGGAGCACGGATTCCATGTTCTTATGAGAGCAGGGATTCCGTATGACGGGGAGGATTGGCGCCGTATGAAGCCAAATCTGGCGGGAGTCGGGCGCCAATCGTGCCCAAATAACCCGTTTTGAACGGGGCCCCTAAGGTTTTAAAGAAATTAAAGCAAAGTGTAGGTGGAATGTAGAACTTTCCTTTTTTTGGCAGATTTTCAATTTTAATTCATTTTTGATGAAACGCATTAAATAGGAACACGGGACTACAAATCAATATCAATTCCCCTAATTCTGATGTTTTTAGAGGAGCACCTACTGGATTTTGGGACCTCATTTTTCTTAGAATTTTTTTAGGCTCCATTTTAAGTTTGCAGGCACATGTCAAGGATACAAAAAAATGCTCCGTGGGAAAGTACCTTAAGGCTGTGTTCACATGTTGTGTTACTCTATGCGGTACAGCATGCATTTTCTTGGATGCAGGCCAGGGGCGTAACTACCGTGGTAGCAAATGCAGCTCCCCCCGGGGCCCGAGTTTTTCTAAACATTTGCTACCCGGAGTCCCCCGGCAGTAACAAAAATTTCATGCCGGTGGCCGGAGTGCTTCTGAACCCCCGGGCCCCTCTGGCCCGAGCTTTTAAAAAGACAGGATTGCTTGCGGGTGAAGGAGAGGAGCCGTACCTTTTTACAGTTGTTTGGGACTACGGGCCCGCACCCTGGGGGCCCGGCCGAAACAAACAAAAACTTACTACCGGGTCCCCAGGGTCTTTAACTGGGGGAGCAGCACGATCCCCGCAAAGCCCCACGGAGCTGCTCCCTCAGCAGCCCCCACCCCCCCATACTGCTCACACTGCTCCGCTGCGCTGCACTGTCGGGACGGAGAGGGGGGTTTCTGCATGCTGGCGGGGGAGCAGCTCCCCCTTGCCCTACCATGTCTTCATGAGACCCTGGATGCCTGAGGATGCAAAGCAAACAGGTAAGTGTGTTTTATGTATAGCTTGTGTTCTGTAATGTGTGTTTGAAATATTTTTTGGGGTGTATGTTATAGGTGTCTGTGTGTGTTTCTGTAATGTATTTTTTAATATTATCTGGGTGTAGGGGTGTGTTTTGGTGTCTGTGATGGTGTTTGTTTTCTACATAAGTGCCCAGTACTCAGTGGGGTGAAGAAGGTGGTTCCAAATAAAAAACATAAAGTAAAAATCTATTTTGTAAACAAAGAATCGCGTCCCTAATATCGCATGTGTTGATGTGTGCGGTGGTCTGGCGTGTGCGGGATGTGTCTAGCGTTTGCCCGGGCCGTGTGCGGGGATGTGTCTAGCGTTTACCGGCGTGTGCGGATGTGTTTTAGCGTTTGACGGCTTTTGGCGGGATTGTCTAGGTTTGCCCGGCGGTGCGGGATGTGTCTGCGTTTGCCCGGCGTTGGGGGGATGTGTCTAGCTTTGGGGCCCGGCCCCGTGTGCGGGAGTGTTAGCTTTTTGCCCGGCTTTGGGGGAGTGTCTTGCGTTTGACCGGCGTGTGTGGGATGTGCAGGATGTGTCTGGTGTGTGTGGGATGTGTCTGTTGTACACAATTTTTTCCGTTATTCTTGACAGAACATGTGATAAGTTTTTTTTTTTTTTCACGGATGGGGGGGGGGGGGGGGGGGGCATTAAAAGTTTGTGGGGGGCCCTGCCATTTTTGTTATGCCCTGTTGCGGCGTTTTGTAAAAAATCTAATTTGGCGCACAGGTAAAAATGGGGGGCGATATTTTAAAAAACACATGTTTTTTAATTGCTTGGGTTTTTGATGCACTTGAAAAATGCAACATGTGAAAGCAGCCTAGGAGCGCTGCTCCTTTATTGAGGCTGGGTTCACAAATAGCATTACTGCATGTGTTTTTTTTTTAAGGCAAGTAGTTTACTCTAGTTTTGGAGCACAGGTGAAGTGTGTGTCTATCGAAACAAAACAGGCAATTTTTAATTGCTTGCCTCTTTAGGCCTCATTCACACGACTGAATTGGGGATGGATTTCAGCCATATTGCGCTGCAATATGGCTGAAATCCGTCCCTGTCATTACGGTAATCCAAGTTCTCATGGGAACTTTGGATTCCGTTTCCCCTCCCCCGCTCGTTTGAATATGCGAGCGGGGGGGGAAAAATGACATGCACATTATCCCGGCGGGATACGCCGCCCCCCCGCCTGGTCCGTAATTACGCCGGCCCCCCCGTCGTAATTGCGGGCGAAATCCGTCCCCCCAAATTACGCCCCGGGAATAAGAGTGTGAAAAATTCGCCTTAGGGTGCTTTACACGGTGCGTTTTTTCAATGTGTTTTTGTGCAGGAAGGCACAGCATTAATGCTGCATTGCTGATAAGGGGGGGGCAGTTTTTTTTTCAGGATTTTTTTGCAGCCCTGTACAACATTAAATTTCTGTGCCTTCCTGCACAAAAAAAATTGAAAAAAGCATCAAAATGCATTTTGTGAAAGCACCAAGGCTTGGTTCACGTCTGTTGAAAGCGGTGGTTTTTTTTAATTAAGGTCGGTGTATGTTTTGAAATTAAAGGGGTTGACTCGCTACAATGATTTGGGGTTTTAAATTAAAAGATCTTTAAAAAAAAAGCAGCTTTGCAAAAAAAATGCCAAATTTCAAATGTCCCACGATTTTGAGTTTCCCTGGTAGTAGGAGTGCTCAGCCCTCAAATCATATGCCACCAACCTGTTTATTTTTTTCTCCGGTGTAGTGCTGGTGATCATCAGCTTTCAAAACGGTCAGGCACAGAGCCCTCCCGCACAGTATGCTTTTGTAGGGGGGGGGGGGGGGGGAGGGGTTCCCCTTCTGTTTTCTGTGTAGCTGTGTGCCCGGGGTTTAACCTGTGTGTGCTTGCTCCCTCTGCTACTACAGTTGAGGAGGCGAGGTGGGCTGATTGTGGTCAGGTTTTGGATGTGATAAACAGTGAATGTGTTCTTTTAATTGAAGTGTCTGTGGAGCTTTGGTAATATAATAGAAAAGATCAGGGGGGCATGTGAAGGTTCATATCATCCTGCTCTGTGTATTAGGACACATCGGGGTTATAGTAACACCTTCACAGCTGCCCTGTGTCTGTTTTGACAGGTTTGTTTGTTGATGCTTGAGATGTCCGTGGAGATTTGTATGCTAAGCAGGGGGTATAGGAACCTTTACATCCCCCCTGCTTTGCTATTTAGCATACACAGCTTCACAGACCTCTGGCTCCATAGCCACTCATAGATTAGCCCTCTCCCTGCTGTCTCCTGACTCTGTGGAGAGGAGCAGCAAGAGCTCGGCCACAGCAGCAACACAGTGCAGCTGATCCAGCAGTGAGCGGCAGATCTAGGCAGGCACACACAGGGTTAACTCTGACAGCAAACCCCCTCGCCTCCCCCTGCTGTATAGAAGTTACTGCAGTTGGAGGAGGAGAGCTGTCTGTGTGCTGAGGGGAGGGGGGAAGTGGGAGGAGAAGAGGCAGACAAGAAGCACACTCCTTAATTCAAAAATCCTATGCTGCCAGACACACTGAGGTCGGCTGAAAGCCTGTAGTGAGACAACTCCTTTAATTACAAAACCACCTGCATTCAACAAAAACACATTCAGTAACATGAGGTGAGAACCAAGCCTTAGCATAAGTCTACATAGCATTTGACATCCTTTTTTTTTTTCTATTTTTTTTTTACTAGCTTTTCTACTGGCTGTTACCTGTTTTTCCCTGCTATTTGATTGGGTAGGTTTGTTCATATATTTTATGACGAATACAAATGTATACGTTTGCAACACGGGCACAAACACTAGGATGCATTTTCCATTGACTTACATTGTAAAAAAAAAGTATACGTTTCTTTAAACTTGAAAAAACGCAGCGCCCTGCGTCCTCCACCCGTTAAAATTAAAATGTATGTTTGACGAAAAGTGTAAAAACTGACACTAAGCCAATGCACGTTGCACATCCGTCCACCTATATGAGTCAATGAACACGTTAACCCGTCCGTTCTCTCTTCCATCAAAAGGAATCAGTCATCCGATCAAAATAACGCAGTGTGCACTGGGCCTTGAAATGCCGTAAAAATCTGACAGCATTTTAACAAATGCTGGACCGTGTTTTTTGCCGCAGATTCAATGTATGGGACCGCCGGCAAATCCGGGAGGAATATACATGTTGCATATTTCACCGGATCTTAAACCCAACGGTAAAAAACCCATGCTGTATAGACTACAGCACGGGTTTTTCATTGCTTTCTATGCAACACAGGGCACCGTCGAATTCAGTATTCCGACAGTAAAGTTGTGCTGTGTGGACATAGCCTCATAGAGCTACTGTTTATGTCAGAAGAGGAATAAATCTATAGTCCATGAGCTCCATCTAGTGGCAGCTGCTGGCATCACGACATCACACTGAGGCTGCCTTCACAAGTTGTGTTTTTTGACTGCTTTAAAAATGCTAGCAATTAGGAGACACGTTTTTTATTCAGCCAACATTTCACCTGTGTTCTAAATTAATTAAAACAACCAAATACGTTCAAAAAACGCATTTAGTTTTTTAAAAATGCATGCCTTTTTTTTTATTACACCACACTTCCTCTGTGCGACAAATCACAAAAATGCAAGTAATTAAAAAACCTGTGTGTTTTTTATTTAGCCCATGTTTCACCTGTGCTCCAAATTAGTGTTTATTACAAAGCTCTCTGCATTGAAAAAAATGCATGCAGTAAAGCCTTAGGCTATGTTCACACGGCAATGACTGGGACGTATTTCAGCCCGTAATTCAAAGCGTACTGTGCTCAAATATGGGCGAAATACATCCCAGTCATTACGGTAATCAACATTTTCATAGAGAACTATGGATTACGTCTCCTCTCCACGCTCGCACAATACGGCGAGTGGGGAGATAAGTGACATGTCAATTATTCACGGCGTATACGCGCTGTGATAAATGAATGTCTATGGGGCCAGCGGGCTGCCGCCTCCCCCCCCAGCCGCCGAGCACACAATTACGCCGTGAATAAGTCGTTTGAACCCTGCCTTTGGGTATGTTCATGCGCCGCAGTACCAGGGCCGTTCATAGGGGCGAGCACCAAGGCTCCCCTCACCCGAGAGGGGCGCCGCCTGCCTCGCCGCCGCGGTTAGCCTCTGACTGCCGGCAGCTGCATACACTTAATGCAGCTGCCGGTACAGGGAGGAGGCAGGACGGATCGCTCCCCTCCTGCATGTATCAGCACTCAGTCAGCGCGCTGATACATACACAGCAGCGTCGCAGGGGGCGCACGGCTTTCACCACGCCTCCTGCGGCGCTCAGTCTCGGCTCCCGTCCCAGGAGACCCCGGAAGCTGAGTGCAAGCAGTGTGATGATGTCACTCCGCTTAAAGTGAATGCCTGCTCCCGGGACCTGGACATGCTGCGGGGATCCTGGAAAGTCAAGTAGGTTTTTATTATTTTATTATCATTAGCTATAGGGGACACTGGCTACAAGGGGGACACTGGCTACTGGGGCTACTGTCTGGTTACAGGTGGGTATTACATGGCTACAGGGGGCAGTTATCTGGTGAAGCCTTGTGGCGCATTATTTTACAGGGGGGGGGGGCAACATTTCTTCACCTCGCCCTGAGTGCAATTTAGCCTAGGAACGGCCCTGCGCAGTACATAGTGTGTTTTGGGAGTTCGCGCTAATATGCGCATACTCTCACGGTGCGGGGAGGCCGGTAGTCCTGCGGCCCCATAGACATGCATTACTCGCGGCGCATATTTGCCACAAGTGTTTGACATGTCACTTATCTCCCCGTGTGTACAATACGATCGTATTGTACGAGTGGGGAGAGGAGGCATAATTTACCGTAATTTCGGCGCGCATCTCGCCCGTATTAGAGCACAAATACGCGGCGAAATGCGCAGCAAAATTACCCCATGTGAACATACCCTTTTGCGCTTTATATGCGGCGAAATGCACGCCGCAATAACGGTAATTCATAGCTCTCATAGAGAACTATTATTTACACCTGATCTCCCTGGGCATACAGTACGAAGGTATCGTACGCCAGGGGAGAGAAGTGACATGTTAATTGTCACTGCTGACAATGCATGTGAATGTGGCTGGCCGGGAGCTGGCCCTCCCGTGCTTTGGGTGTACGCTTCCAAAACACCCAGCGTATTGCGGTAAATACAGTACACGCCCCAATACGCCGGGAAAGAAGTGACATGTTCTTCTAAACACACAGCGTCTTGCGGCGTGCACAGGTACACGCCGCAAGACGAGGTGTGAACATACCCTTACTGCCCTTGTTTAATGTACCCATGGCCTTGTTTCTGTATTTTTTGAGTAATTAATGTCCTATTGTTTCTGTAAATTGTGAGTGTAGGGACTTTCAAGAAGTTAGGAGCCTTGACTGGCCTTGCAGGCGTGCATCTAGTGGCCACTGTATTAACTAATGCCTCATATTTTATATTTTCCATTATGTTAATTTTTTTGCCCAAAAACACTGGGGAGCAGAGGGTGTCTGTATTTTGTATTGGACACCCAAAAAGTGCTGGGCAGCCCGCCCAATCGAATAGTAGTGGCGTAATAGGCTGTAAGCCAGCAAGGTGCACCACACGTATTAATGGCACCATTTGGATCGCCTTATCTATATGCAATTATAATACCAGCAACCGACCCCCTCATATATTGGAGGTGTGCGAGTGGTTGTCTTATTGGTATTTTTGCATTTGTGCAATTGTCCCATGTATTATACTTTGGCTTTTCTGCATACTGTGTGAACAGGTATCAATTTAATATGCAGTATAATTGTTCCCCTAGTGGTGGGGTATGTAAGCTACTGCTCAGAAATCAGCTGCACCCGTTGATCTTTCCCAAGTAGCATAGGGGCCAGTGTTGCCTATTTTCTGGGTTCAGTTTCAGTCCAGCCTTTGAGCTGTGAGTATGGCCTTGTTTCTGTGTTTTTTGAGTAATTAATGTCCCATTTTTTCTGTGTTTTTTAACATAAAAACATGCGTTAAACAATAGGAAATTTTCTGATGACACATTGTCTTTCACCACTTACCCCGTCAGCCAGTTTTTGCCTTCCGGACAGAGCCCCATTTTTTAAATCTGACATGATCCCTTATGTGGGAATAACTTTTTGACACTTTTACCTATCCATGTGATTCAGGGATTGTTCTCATGACACATTGTGCTTTAAGATAGTAAGAAATTTTGGTCTATATAAGCTTAATCTGTGAAAAATATTGTAAAAATTTTGAAAAATTTGCCATTTTCAAACGTAAAAAAATTCTGCTTGTAAGACAGATAGCTATTTCACTCACAACAGTTTATAACTAGCATCAATCAAATGTCCACTGTAGGTTGGCATCATTTTTTAAATGTATTTATTTTTTGAAGACATTAGGGGTCTTAGAAATTTAGTAGTAATGTTTCACATTTTCAAGAAAATTTGCAACAGATTTATTTAGGGACCAGTCCATTTCTGATGTTGCTTTGAGGGACCTGTATGTTACACACCCCCATAAATGACCCCATCTAAGAAACTACACCCCTTAAAGTATTTAACAGTGTTTGGAGAGTTTATTAACCCACTAGGTATTTCACAGAAATTAAAGCTAAATGGAGGTGAAATTTAAAAATTTTACTTTTTTCAGATTTTCAATTTTTATCCATTTTTCACCGGCACACGGTAGGTGTGACCAGGGAAATGCAACTCAACATCAATTCCCCCAATTCTTCAGTTTTTAGAGACGTCCACATGTGGCCATCGTGCACTCTTTGGCTCAACCACAAGCCTCAGTATAGGAGGAGCACCTACTGAACTTTGGCGTCTCATTTTCAATACAATTTTCCAGGCGCCATTGCAGGTTTGTGGACACCCTACAGTGCTAAAACTTAATAAACATATCTAAAAAGACCCATAATGGAAGCTATATCCCTCAAGGAATATATTCAGGGGTATAGAGAGTATATCGACCCCACAGGCGTTCCACAAATTTTTTTAGCGTTAGGCTGTGAAAATGAAAAAAAAAAAACATTTTTCCAATAATCTGCAATTTTAGAAATACCCTTTATGTGGGTGTTAACTGCTGTTTGGGTGAATGGCAGGGTGTTCAAGGGAGAAAGCGCTATTTGGCTTTTGGAAGGCAGATTTTGGTGGGTGCCAAGTCTCATTCGCAAAACCCCAAAACAGGTGAAACCTTCCAGAAGTCACCCCATCTTGGATTCAACACCCCTCATGGATCTCATCTAGGGGTGTATTGTGCATTTTGGATGCACAGGTGTTATATGTTTTTTGTTTTTTTTAGCATTGGGCATGAAAATGGGGGGAAAAAACGCAGTTCCGCCATTGTTTTTTTTGCTTCAATTTTACAGCATCCACTGCGCAGTGTAAATGACAGGATAACTTTACTTTGCGGGTCGGCGCGATTACAATGACATAAATGTTATATAGTGTTTTTATGTTTTATTACTTTTACACAATGGAAATGAATTTATAAAAAATTGCATTTTTACATCTTCATAATCTGGACAGCCATAACTTTAATTTTTCTGTATATGCAGCTTGTATTTCTAACAGGGCTCGCCATGCAGCATACGTGACAAGTTAGTTTTACTTCGTGGGTCAATACAATAATGGCGATAACCAATTTATCTATTTGTTTTACATATTTTTTATGCTGAAGTGCTTAAAGGGGTTTTGCCACGATCTAATGTTGACGTGGGATCCTCCAAAATGGGTATTTAATCACTTTTCTAAATATATGTGTTTAAAAAAAGTGAAGCCTCTGAGAGCTGCAGCCTGACTTAGATGCCCTTAGTTTGCTGACTGTTTACATTAGCTACGACCAGGACCTGATCTGGCAAGCTCCTGGCCGTGCTTGCGTTATTTGCACTTCTTATCTGATGGCAGGACACAGGAAAAAGTTTTGTAGGGACTGGGGAGAAAAAAGCAGTGTTACTGGGCATCTGCACTGGCTTTGTTTCTATGTCAGAGGCGGTGTCTGCTGTATAGAGAATCCGCTGGTTGTAATGTAATTATCTGAGTAAACATGCAGACACTCCCTGCTCAGCCCTCCTCCCTCCCCCCGTCTGTAGTCAGTGAACACTGCCTGCTCGGAGGTTATCTTTACTTCTGTTCAGATAAGAGAGAAAAAACAAAACCCATTTAGCTTGTGCACAATACAGTTATCCCCTGTTGATTAGCCAAGCAATGCTTGCTCAATACAGAGACTGAATATCAGCCTCGGGAAAATGTGTGGGAGGTGGAGCGATGACATCACAGAGGAGGTACTTGTTTTTTTAAACACAGAAACACAACGCCTCTTTTTTCAATGCTCAAGATGGGAGTATCAGCCTGTTAGATGAGGAAATCAATTCTTGGCAAAACCCCTTTAAAAAAATGTTTATCGCGTAAAACAATATTTATGCATCACTGTCTTCTAATAGCCATAACATTTTTCCATAAGCAGAGCTGTGTAAGGGCTTTTTTTTGCAGGATAAACTTACATTTGTATTGGTGCTACTTTGGTTTTCATACGAGTTTTTGACCACTTTTTACTCCATTTTATTTACTGCAGGATGAACAAAGATCGCAATTTGTGATTGTTTTTTCACCGTGTGTGTTATTTAACTTGTCAGATTTATATGGTAGGACGTTACGCACGTGGTGATGCTAAATATGCGTACTTTATTTCTGACATTTTTGGGGTGAATGGCATTTGTAAAGAGGAAAAGTTCGGTGTACGTGTTTTTATTTTATTTTCGTGTTTTAGTCTTTCACTTTTTTTTTTTACTTTGCCCCAAAGGGGACTTGGATCAGTGATCTTCACATCACTGATACAATAGAGAGCAATACATAGCAGAACTGCTATGTACTGGTCTCTATGGCAACTGTCACTCACCATGCCCGGCCATGTCACAGACAACCAGGAAGCGCTGTCAGGTAAGCAGACAGCAGCGGGGATTGTGTCGCACTGTTCCAAGAGAAGACAGAAGGAGCTTGTCTTTCCCTTAGCTGCCGCAATCGCAATGGATCGTGGCAGATAAGGGGATTGAACTTGATGGACATTTGTCTTTTTTCAACTGTACTAACTATGTAATCACCCGCGTCCGGAGCTCACTCCAGCCTTAGATGATGCAGCATGGAGCCAGCTGTAATATACAGCTGGTCCCATGTCGAGAATGTGCGGACCCTGCTTGAGGGCGTACCGCTACATCCATTCACTTCCCGCTAAGATGTACCAGTATGTCCTATGTCAAGAAAGGGTTTAAGAAGAAGCTGAAACCAACAAAATGTACACGCATATTTATTGTACATCCGGGGTGTCAAATTCCTAAACAAGAGGTTCCTGAACAGATCAGTATTTTGGTGCAGAACTCCGAATCCAAGATGCTCTCTTTGCTGGAGCCTCTGCCAAGCACTGGCTGCATCCTCTGTGAAAAGTAGAGAGCCGCTGCATCTGTATCCGGACCCTGTACATCCCTGCTCATTGTTTCTAAGCCCTCGTGGGCCACATAATACGACATAGTGGGCTGGATTTGTCCCACAGGACTTAAGACTGACACATATGTGGTAGCTGCTGGGACACAGTGTTTCTCCACTTTTAGAGATCAAACCTTATTACTAAGTAGCTAGTAATTAAACTTTAACAGGAACTGAAAATGTGCACTTTAGAGCCTGTGAGTGCAACCCAAAAGTAAGAAGAATCAGACCCGACTAAAATCTGCAAACATGAACTTTCACACACAAAACAAGTTAGGAGTTTGATCTGTTTCAAACGACTGTCAAGTTCTTCGGGGTTTTACCAACACTACGTAAAAAGATTCCCGCTGTGGTAGTCATATCCTCTACTGACATTATAATTTACCATACAGTACCTCTGTGCTGCTTATTACTTACAATAAAATGGAATATAGACATTTCTAAAGAATATGCCAGAAATGTCTAGTAATTGCAGGTTCCACGCCTAGGACTTGCACCTATCTTGTGAACAGGTCCCCAAAATTCTCTGTGAAGAACATGGAGTAGGTCGCCCATATACAGTACTTTCCATTCTGTTCTTTTGCTGTTCAGCCGAGCTGTGAGGTACTCAGAGCGGCCATAGAACAGAATGGAGAAGAGCGCACAAGGGAAACCTCCTCTCTGCTCTGCAGAAACTTTCAGGAACTATTCTCAAGATAGGAGCAGGTTCCAGACATTTATGGCATATCTCATCGGTCAACCATAAATGTTCCAGATGGGAAAACCTCTTAAACATTTCTAATGTTTTAGTTTACTAATAAACTACACAGTTACATTGGGTTGCATACCCACTGAACTATTCCTCATTTTTAAGTGTTAAAGCCACAAACTTATATGTATTTTATTGATATTTTATGTGAAATAGCAATACAAAGTAGCAAGTATTTGTGAAGTGTAAAGAAAATGTTTACAAATTAGAAAAACTGGAAAGTATGTATTCAGCCAATAGCCTTTAGTAGTCACTTAATTAGTAAATAGAGTACATCTGTATGTAATCTTTTCGTAGTATAACTACAGCTGTTTTGTGAAGGACTTTAAGGTTTTATAGAGAACATTAGTGAACAAACATCATCATAAAAACCAAGGAACACACCAGGCAGCTCAGGGATAAAGTTGTGGCAAAGTGTATTGCAGGGCTAGGTTTTAAAAAAATAGCCCAAGCTCTGAACATCTCATGGAGCATTGCTCCATCCATCATCCATAAATGGTAGGAGTATAGCACAACTGCTAAGGTATCAAGACATGGCCATCCATATGGCAGCTCAGACAAGGGGAACACTAATTAGAGAAGCAGCCAAGAGGCCCAGGGTCGTTCTGGAGTAGCTTCAGAGATCCACAGCTCAGGTGGGAGAATCTGTCCACAGGACAACTATTAGTTGTGTACTCCACAAATCTGGCCTTTATGGAAGAGTCGCAAGAAGAAAGTCATTCTTAAAAGCAAGTCATGAGGAGTCCTGTTTGCAAAAAACTATATAGGAGAAACAACAAGCATGTGGAAGAAGAGGCTCTGCTCAGACGAGATCAAAAATTAACTTATGGCCTAAATGCCAAACACTATATGTGGAGGAAAGCCAAGACTGCACATCACCCTTTACACACCATCCCCCCCATGAAGCATGGTGGGGGCAGCATCTTGCTGAGGGAAAGCTTTGCTTCAGCAGGGACAGGCAAGCTGGTCAGAGTTGATGGGAAGATGGGTAGAACTCAATCCAGGGCAATCCTGGAAGAAAACCTGTTAGATGCTGCAAAAGAATTGAAACTGTCGTGTAGGTTCATCTTCCAGCAGGACAATGACCCTAAACAATGCTACAATGGAAGGGTTTACATCTAAGCATATTCCTATGTTAAAATGGCCCAGTCACAGTTCAGACCTAAATTCCATTGAGAATCTGGCGGGACTTGAAAATTGCTGTTCACGTTATCCAACCAATATGACTGAGCTAGAGCTATTCTGCAAAGAAGAAAGGACCAAAAATTAATTCCAGCCTCTAGATGTACAAAGCCAGTAGAAACATCCCCCAACATACTGGCAGCTGTCATTGCAGCTAAAGGTGGTTCTTCAAAGTATTGACTGGGCTGAATACATATGCACAAGACACTTTTTAGTTTTTTAATTAGCAAAAATTTTAAAAAGCAAATATAATTTTCTTTATACTTGCTACTTTGGGCCACATGTATGAAAACTGTCTAGATCTAAAATTCACTTTGTTAATCATAGCAACCAATCAGAGCGCCCCTTTCATATAGTGCTCTGGAAAAATGAGAGGGACACTTTTATGTGCAACAAAGTGAGTTTTAGACCTAGACAGTTTTCATACATTTTGCCCTTTGTGGTGTTCTATCATAAAATATCAATAAAATATATTTAAGATTGTGGCTGGAACATTTAATAATGAGGAACAGTTCAAGGAGTGCAAATACTTTTGCAACCCACTGTAAAAGCTATATGGTGCTATAAAGGAGCTTCCCCTCCACAAGTGTGGAGAGCATCAATGACTGCCTTCTGGGCAACTGTCAAGTCAGCAATCTTCCTCATGATTGAGTAGCCTACTGAACTAGACTCAGGGACCAATGAAGGCTTAAGGAAACTTTGTGTGTGGCATCATGAGCTAACAATATTGACCTCTCTAACATCTTTCTGATATACTGAATTCTGAATATATATACTGAATAATCATCAGAAATAAACTTTTGAAATATATATTCGCTCTGTGTGTAATGAGTCTACACAATATATGGGTTTCCCTATTTGACTTAAATTAACCTTTCGATGATATTCTATTTTTTTAAGATGCACTAGTATATAGACTTATCTATATACATATACTTAGCCCTATCTAGACATATATGAACATTTCTTGCAGGATGGAGGTTTAGGAAGGTATACAGTGGTCCCTCGCATTACAGTGACCTAGGAATACAATACTTCCAGCATACAATGGTCTTTCCTTGGACATTGTATGTTGAGACAACAATTACCACACAATGTTACAGACACTGCCAATCTGCGGGCAGATGTGATTGGTGGAAGATCCAATTTTTTTTCTGGTACATTGTGCATAAAGTATATGACCCAAGTAAGTTTCTATCCTTAAAAGGGTGCACCGAGATAGAAAGTGCATCCAGGAGGTAACTATGCTTCTTCTCTTCTATTTTTCATCATGTAAGGACTATTTGTGTATCTACTTCATTTTCTTTTAAATGGGTTTTCTTACTACAAAGATTAGCTTTCAATATAAAGGGACAGTTAAATACTTTTATTTTTTTTAAATACATTGGTCAGTAGATTATGAGATAAGAGCGTTTTTTATTTGAAAAGGTCGCTCACACGGCTGATTTACAGCGCTGAAAATTTCAGCGGAATCTATGTCGGAGTTTGGATGTGGATTTGATGCTGATTTTCAGAGGCAGATTTTCAGCTTCCTATATACTACAATGTGAGGTGAGGATTCAGCGAGGAATACGCCTCAAGAATTGAAATCAGCGGAAAACCAGTATCATGTTCACAACCGTGCAAATTCTCTAATAAAAACAGTATAAGGCAGACTGCAGTCAGATTGGACGCTGATTCTAAAGAGGTCCTAACAAGCTGAAACCTAGGGCCATATGTATGAAAACTGTCTAGGTCTAAAACTCTTTGTTGCCCATAGCAACCAATCAGAGCGCCCCTTTAATTTTTCCAGAGCACTATATGAAATGAAAGGGGCACTCTGATTGCTTGCTATTGGCAACAAATGTGGCCCCTAGTCTACAATCTTGGAAGCACCTGATTCACCTATGTGCCAAATTTGGTGCAGATCAGTGAAGCGGTTTGGCTGTGCATGAAATACAGACAGCAATCACGTATATTTATAAGGCATGTTCACACGTCTGATTTTGACGCTGTTTTTTCAGAGCATTTCCTCGCCCAAAACAGTATCAAAAATGACAGTTGAGTTCTGATTGGTTGCTATGGGCTACAAAGACACTATTAGAGAGACATGTATGCAGGCTCGGACTGGGCCGCCGGGGGATCGGTGAATCCCCCGGTGGGCCCCGAGCCGCTGTGGGCCCCGGAGGCAGTGCCGCCGCTCCCCGGGGCCCGGCCGCGCATCCAGTCACTGAATGCCTGGGCCCTGCGTCCCAAGCGCCCAGAGACCGGCCCGGGAGTTGGGGACTAATGTCCCCGACTCCCGGTGCTTTGCGGTGTCAGCGGAGCCGAGCGCCGCTGATCTCCCTGGTAGGCCTAAGGCATTAGGCCTTAAGCCTGCCGGGCGCCGGCACCTACTGCTGACGTAGGTGGCGCGGTGAGTCACATCACCGCACCGCCTATGCACGATGGCAGGAGCCGGCGGGGAGATCGGAGAGTCCGGGAGCCGGAGCTGGGTGATTGTTTGTTGTTTTTTTTTATACTACCTATAGGCTGGCCCTGGCTACTAGGGGGGCCCTGGCTACAAGGGGGGCCCTGACTACTAGGGGGGCCCTGGCTACATGACGGGCCCTGGCTACTAGAGGGGCCCTGGCCACTAGGGGGGCCCTGGCTACTAGGGGGCCCTGGCTACCTATAGGGGGGTCCTGACTACATGGGGGGCCCTGGCTACCTACATGGGGGGCCCTGACTACATGGGGGGGGCCCTGGCGACCTACCGGGGGGGCCCCGGGCCCCTACAGGGGGGCCCTGGCATAAACCTATAAAGGGGGGCCCGGGCCCCTACAAGGGGGGCCCTTTGGGGGCCCTCTCTAAAAGGGGGGGCCCTGACTACAAGGGGGGCCCGTACTACATGGGGGGCCCGGGACCTAAAAGGGGGGCCCTAAATACAAGGGGGGCCCTGACTACCTACAGGGGGGGCCTGATACAAAGGGGGCCCTGACTACCTACAGGGGGCCCTGACTACAAGGGGGGCTCTGGCTACCTACAGGGGGTCCTGGCTACCTACATGGGGGGCCCTCTCTACAAAGGGGGCCCTGACTACAAGGGGGGACCCTGGCTACCTACACGCGGGCCCTGGCAATCTAAGGGGGCCCTGACTACCTACAGTGGGGGCCCTGGATACCTACAGGCGGCCCTCTCTACAAAGGGGGGCCCTGACTCCCCTACAGGGTGGCCCTGGCAAAACCCCTAAAGGGGCCCTTGGCTACCTAAAGGGGGCCCCTGGCTACCAAATACTAAGGGGGCTCTGACGACCTACACAGGAGCTAAAGGGGGGGCCCTGTCTTCCTGCACACTACCTAAAGGAGGCCCCTAACTACCTGTATACTACCTAAAGGAGACCCCTAACTGTCTGTATACTACCTAAAGGAGACCCCTAACTGCCTGTAGACTACCTAAAGGAGATCCCTAACTGCCTGTATACTACCTAAGGAGGCCTAAGTGCCTGTATATTACCTAAAAGGGGGTCCCTTACTGCCTGTATACTACCTAAAGGAGACCCCTAACTGCCTGTATGTTACCTTAAGGAGACCCCTAACGGGCCAAAGGGAAAACCTACTCTAAAGGGGGTCCCTAACTGCTTGCAGCCTATAAAAAGGGGACACTAACTAACCTACAGCTTCCTAACTGGGGGAAACCACCTACCTACAGCCTAACTAATTGGGACTCACCAACACCTACTACGCCTACCTAACTGGGGTCCACAACCTAACTGTAGCCTATTACTTTCCTAACTGGGGCCTGCTTATCTAACGGGGGACTGTTTACCTACCACCTTTGGCTAGGTACCCCCAAACCCTACCTGGGGGCGGGCTCCAATTTATCCAGCGGGGGCACCAAACCTAAATAGGGCCTATCTAGTTACCTGGGGCCTCTCCCCACCCTCCAACCCCTTAGAATACTAGGCCCCCAAAGTTATGGCTTGCCCCTGCTCTCCCCCCCCGGGGTAGTTTTTTACAGAGGTGGGAAATAGGTAAAGAAATGCTGGAAAATTGGGGATTCTAAGATATTTGTGTGTAATTTCTGCAGGGATGAGTTGTGGCCGGGACAAGTCATCATGGCGGTGTGGAACGGAAGCAGAAGAAAAGGGAATAAGAACGGCTCATAAGAGAAGAGAACAACTCATCAGATAGGACGTCTCTGGTGATTCCCTGATTTCAGGGGTTATTTTTTATATTGTAATGTGATGTGACCTGAGTGTACTGACCCTATGTGGTCTCTATATGGGGTGTTGTAGGTTATTTACCGGTGTTTGGATTACGTGGTCCTAAAATGGTGGGGAGGAGGAAAAAAATAAAAAAAAAAAAAAAAAAAAAAAAAAAAAAAAAAATTAGGGGGGAATTTTATGGGTGGAGGGATTTTTTGCGGTGTGGGGTATTTTAGGGGTGGAGGGGGAAATGGGGTGGAGGGGGATATTGTAATGGGGGGGTGGGGATAGTGTAGGCGGGTGGAGGGGGATATTGTAAAAGGGTGGAGGGGGATATTGTATGGGGTGGAGGGGGGATATTTTATGGGGTGGAGGGGGATATTGTATGGGGGTGGAGGGGGATATTGTATGGGGTGGAGGGGATATTGTATGCGGGTGGAGGGGGATATTGTATGGAGGTGGAGGGGGATATTGTATGTGGGTGGAGGGGGATAATGGATGGAGTATTAGCCCTGTGTCTATGATATGTTAGATGACAAATGTGTGAGATACAGATATTTGGGCTCTTTGCTATTGTACTACACAATACAGTTCTGTTTGCACACTGTTATTATGTGGTAAAATTTGGGCCGCGTTTATGTCCAGAGGCCGGTAATATTTTCATGTACAGTAGGGTGAGCCCTCAAGATCAACTCCCCTGTGGGCCCCAGACCCCCCAGTCCGACACTGCATGTATGAAAACTGTCTAGGGGTAACACTTTCTTTGTTGTCCATAGCAACCAATCAGAGCGCCCAATGCTCTGAAAAAATGAGGGGAGCTCTGATTGGTTGCTATGGGCAACAAAGAAAGTCTTACCCCTAGACAGTTTTCATACATGTGGCTCTTAGTGTGAGGGTATGGATTAGGACGCTGTTTCTATTTCTCTTATTGCTTCCAATATAAAATTTGCCTTGTTGTGCACATGATGCAGATTGTTTTCAGTGCTGAAAATATGTAAATTCCTGCGGATTCCATGATAAATACTCACTTCACATAACAGTATATAGGAGGCTGAAAATCAGCATCAAATCCACATTCCAAATCTGCACTTAACTGGTGTGGATTTTAGACATGGATTCAACCCTTAGACAGTTTAGATAAATGAGATCCATTGTTTGCATTTTTTGTATGAATAAAATACTGTAAGTTCTTACCAAACCCTCTGACAATTGCCTCTCCAATGCCCTTTGTTCCTCCAGTGACAATGACCGCTTTGTTGTGGTAGCGCAGGCTCGGTTCTGGTCCACTAGAAGCCATGGTAATACATGAACTAAACTAAAGTGTTGTTTCAGCAGAGTTGCAGTCACACTGCTATCACCTGACCTGCAAGAGAAACCAACAGGAAAAGAGTTTCTCCTGAAGCATGATGGGATATGTAGTTTTGTGCAAACATCTACTAAAGGAGAAGTAGTGAACTGCAGACACAGCACAAACCAGACAACACACTATACAGCAATGCAAGCCTCACCAGGGTCGCAGATATCATGAAGAGCAAGCAAGTAAATATTACAAAGCGCTGCTCAAAAGTTGTCAAAGCCTCACATAGTATTTTCCTCCTATGGGTTGTTATACAGGAAAGTAAGGAACTACTTGCCACACGGCATGTGTAAAATTCCAGTCGGACTCTGTTTAAAAATCCAGCTGTTATTTTACCGTCTTCTGGATGGTTTTAGGGACGGTTCTGTCCACGGTTTGTGGATTCGACCACCCCCCATCAGGGGCGTAACTTTGGTTCAAAAAGTGGGGGGGACCAATTTTCCCTCTCATCCCCTATCTTCCTATTGCCTCTCTCCCTCCATCACTCACCTACCCTAACACCCCCCCCCCCTCTTCCCTTCTCTCCTCTCCCTGCAGTGAAGCAGCCCCCTCTAACCCAGCTAGGAGGTCGAGGGAGTGCTGTTGAGGCCCCAGCAGGTCCGGGCTGAGTCCTTATGGCAACACTTTGGTGCAATCCGTAGGGTTTTGAGTGGCTCTCTATTAATGAAGTTTAGAGCCGGGTGGGACTTAAAAGCAGGCATGGCAGTGAAACCGAACCAGCCCCCGACTATATTTCCCCCTCTAGATGGAAATTTCGCTTAACCCCTCCCATCCCCCATCACTACTCCATTAAATTTGTTATACACACAACAGAGTGAGGAAAATAAAAGAACCCAATCTTACTGTACCCCTAGGAATCACTTATGTCACATACTGTACCCCAAAATGTATTTTATTGCATTCCATAAAACTGAAATGACATCACTCACTGCACCCCAGAAATGAATTATATTACACATAGTAGCCACAGAAATTACATTACTAACTGCACCTTAGAAATTACTTGTAATGATTTGGTGGATTCGCTGGACCACCGCAAGCGATGATAGTTAAGCCACGCCAGGGAGCGGAGTCTAAGTAGCCCCCGTATTCACCAGAGCCCGCCGCAAAGCAGGATGGAAAATTGCTGCGGCGTGAGGCTACCAGGTCGCTAACCCCTGAGTGACTTGCTTCCCATGGCGGCCCCCGGGTTTAAAGCGTGGTACAGAATCGTAATCCAGAGACGTAGTCGGGGACAGGCAGGAGGTCAGGACAGGCGGCAGAGGTTCGTGGTCAGAGATGGGTAGAAGGGCAGGGCAGGTGGCAAACAGGCAAGGTCAGGAAACGTAGCGGAACGGACTGGTACACGGGTAATCAGACAGGACTTCCAACACTCTCAAGACAAGGTACACACACCAACAAACTGGCAGAGAGTGCTGGGGGCGTATTCCTTATATAGGACCAGCGGCCGTCAATAACTAATTAACGGACCGCTGGCCCTTTAAATCAAGACCAGCCGTCGCGCGCGGCAGCTGGGACAGGCAGGAGCAGCGTGCAAAGGAGCGTGGACGGGTAAGTGAGCCGGCGCCTGGGACTGGGCAGCAGGGGGATGGTCGCAGGGAGCCGCGGCACTCGCGCCGGACCCCCTGCGGGCAGGGGGGGCGGCCGCGTGGGGCGTCGGCACCCGCGCTAGCCCCCATGACATTACTACATAACACACCTTACTTCAGAGATTACATTACCCACTGTACCCCAGAGATTACATTACACTTTACTCCACAGATTACATCACACCATACCCCAGAGATTACATTACATATTATACCCCAGAGATTACATTACGCTGTACCCCAGAAATTACATCACACCATCCCCCAGAGCTTACATTACACACTGTACCCCAGAGAGTACATTACGCAGTACCCCAGAGATAACATTACACACTGTACCTCAGAGATTACATTACACACTGTACAACAGAGATTATATTTCACTATACCCCAGAGATTATTACACACACTGGACCCCCGAGACTACATTAGACAAGCTACCCCAGAAATTTTGTGTGTATATATGCATATATTGAACACAAATAGTCTCCAAAAAATGGGAATCTCGCAAGAGAACAGAGAGAGTGACTTTTGATCACTATATTTACTATTTTGCTATAGGCAAAATTAAACTCTATCAGTTCTCAATCTATAAAATACTAAAACGTAACTTTTTTTGTAAAAACACTTAACCTCTATACACACTATTTAAAAACCTGATTTCTATCCTCTCAATTTATCCCTTTCTATTTCTGAAGGAATGACTCCTTTTCTATCAACAAGTCTGGCGGAGCACCACCTATCAACAGGAAAACCTAATATATACAGTAATTTACTAATTCCAGTAAGGGATCCCAAGCATCCTACTTGGGCAGTTATCCCTAATCTGATGGACATAAAACATATAAGGTTTCCTTGTGATACCTTCTGCAGCGGGTAACACTTGTAGACAGAGGTGAGGTGAAACCATATATGTTTTATGTCCATCAGATTAGGGATAACTACCCAAGTAGGATGCCGGTTCTGAGGCAGCACTGAATCCGCCCCGGAATCAGCATTTATATCTTCTGTGTGAACGTACCTTAGGGTACCCCCCTAAAGTTACACCTATGCCCCCCATAACCATTGAATTGCACAACTTCTGCCCAAAAACCGGGTGGAAGATTGTGCATGAAAGCTGAAAATCCCCCCGTGTGACCATTCAGAGTAGACTATTGAACAGATTTTCTGTTAAACTGTATAGGGATGGTTTCTTGTCGGTTTTCAGATGGTTTCCAAATTGCAAACCATCTGAAAATCCGACCAAGAAACCCTGCCGTGTGGACGAACCCTAAGAGTCAACTGTATATAGTCTCTCTGTCTGTGCTAAAGGGATTAACTTGGCTAAAAAAAAGGATTATCTACCTCTGATGCCGTCAATATAATACACAACTGATAGGAGTGGACGGTACTTCCAATCAATCGCAAGTGTGATGGTTCATGCATTTTGTTTCATTTTCCATGTCACAATAAAAGACATATCCACTATGTCAGATACAGTAGCAACGTTTCGGGCATGAGACCACCGTGCTTCAACAGTCGTAACTTTTTTTATTTTTTAAGTGATGCAGTTGTATAAGGACTTGTTTTATGTGGCAGAAGTTGTCTATTTGAAGGGCATAATTTAAGTTTACGGACTTTTTTTTTTTTTGCAGCATGAACATAAAAAAAGTGTTTTTCTGCATTTTTTTACATCATTCACATTTCTCACTAATTAACCTGTTAGATTAATTTTACAGGTTATTATGGTCATGCAGAGGTAGCAGGTGAGAGCACCCAATTGCCTTAATGCTATGTGACAAAATAGCAGTAACATAAATTGCACATGGTAGGCGGGACCCTATTACTGATTTTGCATTGTGGCCCAGGAACTTTTGGCCTGTCCACACAGAAATGTGAAAATGCTGTCCAAAATCCGACGGCAATTTCATATCGCTGGACCGTAACACCGTGGCGTGGTCAGACTTTGGTCAGTACATTGGGTGTATGGGAATCTGATGGTGGTCCGGCAGAATATACAATATGTTCTATTTTCTGCCAGACAGTTTAAGGTTTTGGAAACCCATTTTTTATTGACGTCTACACAGAGCTGGGTACGGTCGGATTTTCGGCAGATTCACAATACTGAATCCACTGAAAAACTGATCAAAATACAGTGCTGTGTAGATATAGCTTTTGGGTACTGTAATACAGGTCATGTCCACAGTGAATGTGCAGTCAAAATTCTGTAGCAAAGGGTGCAGAGTTTATTGTGCATTTATTGCACCACAATACATTCTGCACCAATTGGTGCATGTGGATTTTATACTGTGGTTCTGCTGCAGAAGACCTGCTACAGTCCTACCACATAAGCACATATCTTTACTGCTTGATTACCTTGGCCTTGTTTACACTTGCATATTTTCCATCAGTGGTTGTAATCCAAAACCAAGATTGGGTCTAAACATATGTGAGAAGTCCACATTATTTTATAAGTCTTATTATTATATAGTATTTTATTGTTTATGTTCGACTCCTGTTTTTTGCTTACAAAAGTGAGGACTAAAGGGGTTTTCACACAATGGGGTTGGACACTGATTCTGGGTGAGGATTCCACATCTAGAATCAGCGTCCAAACCGAGTGTGAAGTGTTTTACATTGTACCCTATGATTTTACATGAGTATTATCAGCACCATCAAAGAATTGACATGTCGGTGGGTGGAACCGGATGCTGAGCAAGATGGCTGTGTGCTGAGTTCTCTACCTAAGCTACCAGAAGCAGGGGCAATCCACGGACATCCTGGCTCCCAAACGTCTCAAAGTCTCCACTAAGTACGGGGCACCAGCTAGCCGATGGACAGGAGAAGACACAGAATTGACTTCTCTCCAGCTGCAGCAACATACTGCCTCACTGGGGGCCACACAACCTATATCTTTCACCCAGCCAGTTCCCACAGGATCAGCCATCCAGTTCTTTGCAATTCTTGCCTGCCTCCTACCTTTAAATGCTTCCTAAAACACAACGTCTACCAAGCTTCCAAAAGAAATCAGGTGGTACCTCATATCTGCTGAGCCTACATATTGAGCCTCTTCTCCTGGAGGGGGTATTTGGCCTCTAATACTGGTGACATGGAATCTGCAGATCAGTGGGAGAGCCTAATGTCACACTTAGGTCAACTTTTGTGCCAAAATGGCAATCTTATTTAAAGCATTTACCAACTAAGGAAGACTTTAGGAATCTGATTTCTGAAGTTAAAGAAGCTAGCATCTTTAACCTCTTACTGGGGAAACCCCCTCTAAAGACATTAAATTTGACAGAGCACATCAAGCCCTCAAACATAAAGGTCTATCTAGTCAACCAAGAGATCATTTGTTGCATCCATGACTTCACCTTGAAGGAGAGAGTCATGGCCAAGGCCCCAATCCCAATGTCTCAGGGTGCTGCTCTTTAATTTTTCCCGAATCTGTCATGGATGACTTTACAAAAACAGAGCCATCTAAAGCCCTTACTCTTGGCACTAAACAACATTAAACATTCCTACCATTAGGGGATTTAGATTGCTCTGAGTTCCAACAACGGCTAGGTACCAGCAACACTAACGATTTTTTAAAGATGTCCCCAAGTTTATCTCTAATTTGGAGTTCTTTATTCACAAATATCATGATTGGACCTGAGATTCCCTTACCCGGTCCCAAGCCCCCCAATGCAGGTGTGTACTAATCAAATGAGGAGTTGACCACCCTCTAAGGCATCCCCAAAATTTCCAGTGGAGCGGAGACCTTCCTGGGAACTTGATTTGCTATTAATGGAGGGTGCTTCCCACTTTGCTTTTCTTACTGTTCATGGTTAATAAGATATTCCTTGTGTGCAATTTTTGGGATATCTATGCCAGGAATAGGCTTGGCTAACTGTTTAAGTACTGGATGGCCCCCAGTTAATATGTTTTATATCTGGGAATTGATTTTCCTTCCACTGTTATATATTAATATGCCAAGAGGTAACATTAGGTTGTTTGGTTTTTTTTGAAAACCTTATATAGTACCAGCTGTTGCTTGGTTATGCTGTGAACCCCCTTGGAGGTCCGAGTAATAATACTTTCCCTCTTTTGAGAGGCATGTTCTTTTTCTTGGCTGTTTTTTTGATTATTATTGTATCTTTGACCTAGACAAGACCTAGCCTTGTGTACTACTTGAACTTGTTCTTTATATATGTGATGTTTTTAGTTTGTCTGTGTTTTTTCCCCTTCTAGTGTATCTTTAATTCAAAGAGTTCCGAACTATGTAAGTAATGTGTAATGTATATATTCATCCAGAGGTTTTCAATGGTGTTCATGCACTTTTCCCTTCACCTATTTTACATTATAGTCTCTTAATGTCAAAAGATAAAATTCCAATGTCAAATGGAGACTGCTTCTTACTGATCTTAGGGATAAAAGATGAGATGTCTTCAGGAAAGCCATTTCAATAAAGAAGGAAACTTTAATTTTATGAAGTATCTTTATCCAATTTCCTTTATGGCATCACAAGAGAGGAAAAAAGCAGGTGTTGCACTTTTATTATCTAGAACGTGCCCCATCCAAATTACAGAGAGGATATTGGATTCAGGGACAGGTGTATCATGCTAAGGGTATGCATAATGGATCTGCTATTACTCTTTGTAACTTGTCTACCCCTAATCAGGACAACAACGCCAAGAAAAAAACAAAATAAATGATAGGTGCAAAGAAAACAAAAACAGATACCGCCAAAAAAACGCAACCAAGAACCACCTATCCTCACAGCTGTTTGGTGCTATCTCCGGGTCTGTATGCTTTAATTGTTCTTATTAATATGATGGATGGTTTATGGCATTCATACTTTTTGTACTATTAATTAGCATGTGGGTTCCTGGATAATAGTTTTGTGTCCTTAGCATGTCACCTTTTTAGCTACACATTGTTTATGTAATTGTGTTTAGTATATATTTTATTATTCTTTTTCAATAAATTTTGTTTGTTTTAATGAGGATAGGTGGTTCTTGGTTGTTGTTTTTTGGCGGTACCCCTAGTCAGGGTCAACTGAGATTCTTGAAATCTTTATTATTTTAAAAAAAAATTATCATATATAGGAATTGCCCTATTTTTAGATTGAAATGTTTTAGTGGCATTTAATTCTGGCTTTTTCTGACCAACTTTATTGGTTCACGGGTTTTCTCTTGATGCCACATAACTCCACAGGGATTCATCATATAAAATTTTATTTGGATTTTCCCCCATTCTTTACTAATTTGCCCTATACTATTGGAAACCTTATCCATCCCTAGATACTGTTATATTCCTGCCCTTTTCTCCTCTTATTCACTCCCATTCATGTCATTTAAATTTTTCAGGGTATAAAGTACATTTAAAAGAGACTTTAAGTAATCATGGGCTGAACCACTAAGGCTTTAATTAAATAAGGAATGTTAAATATATCTGGTATCCCCTTGCCACCTGATTACAAGTGATAACAGCAGTTTGTATGATATTCTTCTTTCTGTAACCTCCCTATTCTCATCATGGAAGCAGTTGCATCTTTAAATCTCCCAGTGACAGAGTAGGAGATTTAGGATCCTCTTAAGGGCTTTCCATCTTGTAAATCCCCAGTACCTGATGGGCTTACACATTTTTACTATCAAACCTTTTCCGTAGTTGACCCCTTATATGGTTGAGCTATTTAATGCTTTTCTTTCCGGTGTTCCTATCTCAAATGCCATGCTTCATTCATACATTACATTGATTCCTGAACCACGACGGGACCCCGTAGATTGCTCTAATTATCGATCTAAAGCTGTAAGAAATACAGATCTAAAACTCTTCACAAAGATCTTAGCTACCTGACTTTCCATATGGTTGGCTCAGTTGATACACAGAGATCAAGTGGGATTTATCCCTTGTAGACAGGTTAGTGATAATACCAAACGATTGATCTCATTGATATAGTGAATAAATCGGAAGAGGAGGCCCTATTGTTGAGCATAGATGTGAAGAAGGTGTTTTGAAAGCCTTTCTTGGTCATTTATTCTGGCTAATCTTGGGGCTTTTGGGACCTCAGGACCTTTTATGGTGGTGTTTCAGGGTTTGTACTCTTCGCCATTTGCCACTATTAAACTTCCACATGCTGCATCTCCTCCTATTCATATAAAAAATGGTTTGATAGGATTTCCCCCATTCTCCCTTACTTTTTGCCCTGTGTATTGAACCTTTGACCACAGCTGTATACTGATAATATTCTCCTGCCTTTCCATAACCCTCTTATTTCACTACCCAAATTACTGTACATATGCTTCCTGACACTTTGGGACATACTCAGGCTATAAAGTTAACATTTCAAAAACAGAGACTTTACCAGTCAATCTTACTGGTGCCTTGATATCCCAGCTTAAGGCAAATTAGAATTGAAATGGAAGGAAGACTCTCTTAAATAATTAGGTATCCACTTAATGTCTTCTTAATCCTATTTATACAAGTGTAATTTCCTGAGTATGTTTGTTATGATACATTGTCTTCTGGATCGATGGAATCCTCTACAAATATTTCTTTTTGGTCGGATAGCTACGGTCAAGATGACGATTCTTCCTAAATTAATGTATTTATTCCATACAAAAGAAAGGGACAGTGATCACATGTGTCCTATTCACAAAAGACCTCATTCTCTAAAAGAATGTTGTGGGCTCAATGCAAAGACTTTGCAAGAGTGCAGAGATACTCTCGAGGAGCTTGGCGTGTGTTACAAGTGTTGCACTTCTTCAGACCACATTGCAAAGGACTGTAAGGCAATCATCACGTGTACTGAATGCAATAGTGATAGACATGTTACAGCTATGCATCCTGATTTATCTCCTAACAACTCACAACCTCAAGCAGCGTTTAACGCCATCGCAATGCATGGCGGGGAGCCACCTGCTCAAGATCCAGCCACAACCATTGTCTCCTCTTCCTGCATTGAAACATGTGGCAGAAAAGATGGTTCCAGATGCTGTGCCAAGGTGTGCTTGTGAAGGTCTATTCAGAAGTTCAATCTGAAAAGGCCATCAAAATTTATGCTATTATAGACAACAAAGAAACAGGTCTCTAGCAAAGCCTAAATTACTTTAGATATTTGATATAAAGGGCGAAACAACATGATATACACCTGCTCTGGTCGTGTAGAGACTTTGGTCAGAAGAACCACTGGGTACGTTGTCTCCTCAATTAAAGGGAACCTCCATATACCCTTACCAACATTGATCAAATATGACCAGATACCTGACGAAAGAGAAGAAATTCCTACACCACAGGTTGCTTATCACCATCCCTATGTGAGGCACCTAGCTAATGAGATTCCTGAAATTAACATGAATGCTGATATTCTACTATTACTAGGGAGAGATATTCGGAGAGTCCATAAGGTATGTCAACAATGATGCCCCATATGCACAAAGACTTGACTTAGGCTGGTTAATTGTGGGTAATGTATGTTTGAATAAGTGCCATAAATCATTTCAAGTAAACTCTTCAAAACTTATGTGCTCCAAAATGGTTGCAAAACTCGCTTTAAGCCATGCTCACATCAGTATGAAGTGAAAGGTTCTCCAACCTCATCCAGACACTGGACATCATTCCCACCCCTTATGAATACTTAGGAAGATCAGTGTTTTGTACAACACAAGATGACAACAAATTAGCCTTGTCTAAAGAAGACAAAGAGTTAATAAAAATAATGGACAGTGGATTCTTCAAAGATGGATCTAACCATTGGGTTGCACCCTTACCCTTTTGCACCATAAGAACCAGGCTTCCAAACAACCGAGAACAGGCACTATCCAGATTCAGCTCAACGTACATTAAGAAATAAGCAGATTAAATTGGCTATGTTTGCAGATGACATGTTTTTTTCTGTTCTCTCTAATCCGGAGCACGATTTGGAAGCACTCTTTGACCATTTGAGTGAGTTCCGGAATTGCTCGGGATTTACGGTGAACGAGACTAAATCTGAATTGTTGAGAATATCCAGGGCGAACTTTAATCCAACTTTAAAAAACTCAAAAGATAAAGTGATCCTAGTTCAAGATTCTATAAAATATCTTGGTATACATATTGGTCTCACGCCAGAATCCGTTTATAAACTTAACTTCCCCCCTCTAATAAAAAAATTGCTGTAGGACCTAAAATGATGGGCCAGGTTGCCTCTCCACTTAATGGCCAGATGCCAATGGTGAGAACGATGGGGTTTCCCAAATTTCTTTACCCCTTGAAGACAATACCACTATTGTTAACGCATAATGATGTATCTAAAATAAATTCTACTTTCAGACGGTTTAATTGATCTGGCAAGCATCCTAGAATAGCCCTGAAAAAAATGCTGCATTTTCAGACATAGCCTGGATTGGCTGAAAAACACAGAATACTACTCTAACATAAGTTTGGAGGGCTCCCTGGCTCTCCCATGGTCCCTTCCAGCACTTTTGCATACAAAGCTTTCAGCTCTACCACCCAACATCAGGATTAATCTCTTGTTCAGAGATACCTGGGTAGCTTGGAAGGCAGCAAGGAAGATTCTGAGGCTTCCCTGAACTATTAGCCAGTACTCTCACTAGGTGCCAGCAACCCACATTTCCACATATGGAGCCAGAGGGGCATTGAGAGGGTTATTCACTTGTTTGATCACTCCAAACTGTTCTCCTTCCAGAGTTTTAGGTATAAATATGATCTACCTCAGTCGCACTTTCTTGCACACTCACAAATGTGTAGTTTTATCAAATTGAGGGTGACCCAAATAAGCAAGGTTTTCTCGAGTACCTCTCGATTATTTACTAACCCCCTTGGGAGGTAAACACTCTCTATTGGAAATTTATCGAAAACTGAGTCCATGATTCAGTCAGTCAGTGCCATGCAATTCAAGAAATGGTCTGCCGATTTCCAAATTCAAGATATTCAGGACGTGATTATTCGGGGATGGAGATAGGTATGCACATAAATTGGGTGTGAAACATGGAGAGAGACACATTTTCGATTCATACAAAGGGCAATCTATGAATTTAATATCCCTCCACACCCTATGGCGCCAGATCGAAAGCTTATGTGCCCTAAGTGCCGAAAGCCAAAGTCGGATATGGTGCATGGTTTGTGGTTCTGTACTGAAACACAAAAGTTGTGCAGAAATATTGCTAATCTGCTTCACGAGAAAGCAAATATTGAATTGCCTCTCTTATCAGATGTGATTTTATTCCATGACCTGCCCCCCACGACAAAAGTCTCCTCATTTACATCATACTATTTTGTTAGGAACTAAGCGCTGCATCCTTACAAGATGGTTAGACTCATCCACCGCTACCGCAAAAATGGTTTGGAGTCAAGTAAAACATTACATGCTCATGGATAGACTGGAGGCAGAACGCTTAAAAAATTTGCAATTGCAGAAATTCTTTGCAAAGTGGAAACTCTTTATTGAACAATTTTTAACGGAAGCAGAAATCAGACTAACAATGATACCTTTCCTTACCTCGCAGTGGTACTTAAGGGCAACTGAAAGTCACGTAGCATAGTGAGAGATTAAGATCTCCCAGAAGATCCTCTCCCCATACTGGTTCGGATTTTCATAATTGAAACCAAAACTCCAAACTTGACGCTTTAGTCAAACCCTGACGGACACTGTACTAATTGTAAAATAGTGCATGTTTTTATAAATAAAGAATGTTTGGTACTCCTCAATCAGCTCATTAATAGTAACCTAGACTGTGTCTATATTGTTTTTCATTTTGTTCTTCAGGTCTCTTTAAAATGTTTATTTTTGGTTTCTCTATACCATTCGATATGAATGTACGTTTTAGTCCAACTGCGATATGTATCTGTCCACTTTGGATTTGGATCAGATTATGCGCACTGTTCACAGTTGCAACGAGTGTTGACGGACAGGGATCGCAAACAGAAATGACACTGGTTTATAGTCCAGGTTTAAATAAATTGACTGTTGAAAGTAACATGCATGTACAATCTATTTGCAATGGACAAATTCCCTGTAATATTGTCTACAGATAATTTCTACATTACCTTGTAACAAGCTACTGCAAAATGTATATATGATATGATTGATATCTATTGCAACAATTTATGCAAAATTTTTTAAATGAAATGAAAGGCCACTTTGTTGCCTTCGTGGATAGAATATTCCGAAACAACCATGTGGAACCAGCTCCACCTTTACAAGAACACGAAGAGTGCTGGTATCTTCCCTCCTTTGGAATATATCATCTGCAAAAACCTAACCGGAGTGGTATCTGATTCAAGTGCTAAGCATTATGACGGATCCCTGAATGACATTTTCCTCACCAGTCCAAAACTAACCAACTATTTGGTAGGAGTGCCTATGAGATCCAGTAGGAGCCAGTTGCTATTACTGCTGATGTTGGACAGATGTTAAAGCGTTTTATCGTATGACAAGATCACAGAAAATTACCTCAAGTTTTTATGGCACCGAGATGACACTAGCAAGGAAATGGTTGAATATGTCATGAAAGTGCATGTGTTCGGTAACAGTCCCTCGTCTGCTGTTGCTACATATGGCCTACGTAGGACAGCTTCTGATATTAAGTCGGAGTTTGGGAAGGATTCCGGACACTTCTTTGAAAGAGACTTCTACGTGGACGACACGCTCAAATCTTTGCCCACACTGGAAGAAGCCATAGATCAGATCAAAGGACACAAGGTATGCTTTCTAAATCCTGTCTGAGATTATATAAAATTGCTTCCAACAGTGCTGATGTCATGAAAGCCTTTCAACCTAGTGATCATGCCAAAGAACCTAGGGCGACATGTATGAATTCGAATGCGTACTTTTTTTTACTTGGCGCCGACACTCCAGTTCTCTAGAGTGTAGAATACGACAGTATGAAGATTTTTGGCGCATTACATAGAGCTTAATGCGCCAAACTTTGTATGGGCATAGAGTGTAATGCGCCAAACTTGGCGCACTAAGCTCTATGTAATGTGACAAAAATCTGTTATATTCTACACTCTCAGAATCTCATAATCCGAGCATTGAAACATTAAGAGGGCGACATGTACGAATTCGAATGCGTACTTTTTTTTTTTACTTGGTGCCAACACCACAGTTCTAAATAGATATAGAAGAGTGTAGAATACGACAGATTTTTGGCGCAGTACATAGAGCTCAGTGCACCAAGTTTGGCGCATTACACTCTATGCCCATACAAAGGATTTGCGCATAAGCCATGATATACACAGAAAATCTGTTATGACTTTTCACGTCTTGTGACGATCCACACCTTAACAAACACAAAATGAGCCTGAAAGAATCTCTACATTATATAGATTACAACCAAATGCTACCTTACCAAGTAAAAAAAAAAGTACGCATTCGAATTCATACATGCCCGCCTCTTAATGTTTCAATGCTCAGATTATGAGATTCTGAGAGTGTAGAATATGACAGATTTTTGGCGCATTACATAGAGTTTAGTGCTCCAAGTTTGCCGCATTACACTCTATGCCCATACAACGCTCGGCGCAGTAAGATCAATGTAATGCGCCACAAATCTTCAAAGTGTCTCTTTCTTCACTCTGGATAACTGGAGTGTCTGCGCCAAGTTAAAAAAAAAGTACGCATTCGAATTCATACATGTCGCCCCTAGATTTGAACCTAGACCATTCACCAGAACAAATAAGTCTGGGTTTAAAGTGGGACATGTTGAACAATTCCTTTGCTTTTCAAGTTAATTGTACAGATAAACCATTTACTAAGCATGAAGTCCTCACAGTAGTAAACAGACTATTAAATCCACTGGGAATTGTAGTGCCCTGGATTATACAAAGAAAATTTCTGTTATGACAGTTTTCACGGTCTGTTGTGGACTAGAATGCCCACTACCTTAAAACAAACAACAAAAAGTGGGAGCCTTTGAAAGAATCTCTACACCCCTTATATAGGATTCACCAACCACAATGCTACACTCCAGAATCTTTTGCCACAAGCCAAAAAGAAAGAAAATCTACATCTTCTCAGATGCATCTATAGAGGCCATAGCAGCTGTCACCATCTTAAAGGTTATAAACTCTTGCAATAAAGCTCATGTTGGATTGCTATTTGGGAAGGCTAAATTAGCTCCTAAGCCCGAGCGTATCATCCCTAGGCTTGAACTTTGTGGAACTGTACTAGTTGTAGAGATTGCAGACTCTATACAGCGTGATCTAGATGTTCATGTGGATGACAGCTTTGTACAAACAGCAAGGTTGTTCTAGGTTTTGTATACAACCAGTCAAAACTGTATTCCATCTCATTTCAATCCTGCAGATTGTGCCACCAGACCAGCATCTGTTTGTGCCTTTTCAAATTCTTCTTGGTTGACAGGTCCAGAGTTTCTGCTGAATGAGAGTCGAGAAACTTCTGTTCAAGACCCTGTCAACGATCCAGAGATTCATCCTCAAGTAAATACCTTAATCAGTCCAGAGAGAGAGAGAGGTCTGGTTTGGACGGTCATCGCTTTGAACGTTTCTCCAAATAGCTAAAGCTCATACGCACCATAACAAGGTTAGTTCACATTGTACAGTGCTTTAGCACTAAGAACACTAACACTGAATGTTGTGGTTTGATTGTATGTCAGAAGCCTCTTTCTGCAGAAGACATTAGCCTATGTGAGTTGATTGTGATGAGCAGAGTGTTTTTCACATGGAACTGAAATGTATATGTCAGACAAAGAATATTCCAAAGACCAGCCCCATTATCAGCTTAAAAAGAGTAATTAATGATTATGACATGCTGAAGGTTGGTGTTCATCTAAACAGGGTCATGTTAGAAGTGTCACAAAGAAATCCTCTCATTATTCCTGGCCATCACCATGTTACTACGCTGCTTATACGGGGAAAAAAATATCACAGAAAAATGGGACATTATTTACTCAAAAACAGCATTATCATTAAAGACTGAAGCACCAAGGCAGTCATTTCACTAAAGATGCTTTAAGAGCTGCAGGATTTTGGATAGTAGGAGCAAAAAGACAAATCGCTCGCCTAATTCAGGATTGTGTTTATTGTCACAAATCAAGTGGAAGAAGTTGAAAAAGCAGCAAATGTCTCATTTACCAGTTGATAGGACAAGTCCTGAACCACCATTTACTTCTATTGGTTTGGATGTCTTCAGGCCATGGACTGCCACTGCACACAAGTCCAGAGGTGGTTATGCAGAGAGCAAATCATGGGCAGTTTTGTTCACATGCATAAGTGTACAGTCTATGCACATAGAAGTAATAGAATCCATGGACACTTCTAGTTTCATCAATGCTTTAAGATGCTTTCTTGCCATCAGAGGACTAGTAAAGCAATTAAGACTTTACCAACTTCACAGGTGCAAGCTGAGAATTGCAAATCATTTCTAAACCGATTCAGGACTACATGGCCAACAATGGGTTGATCATGGATCTTTAACCCCCCTCATTGGCGGTTCATGGGAAAGGATGACATCACCCATAAAATATTGGACTCTATGCTCATAGACTCGAACTTCTCAAAACACACCCATGAGATTTTAACCACCCTCTTAGTTGAGGTCTCTGCTATTGTCAACCTAAGACCTCTTGTCCCTGTCTCTACGGATCCAGAGTCCCCTGTTATCCTCCCTCCAGCAACCCTTCTGACATAGAAGCTTGGAACTGTTCCATGTTCACCTGAAGAACTTACATCCTGAAATTTATATCAGAAACTGTAGAAACATGTTCAACATTTGGCCAATTGCTTCTGGAGCAGATGGAAAAAAGGAGAGCTCAACTCTTCTAATGGCAACGTGTCAAACCTAACCTACACAAGGGAGATCTTGTTCTCTTGAAGGTGGAAAGAAACACATGGCTCATGGGACTCATCTCAAAGTTTTCTCCTAGTAAAGATCAGGTTTATATCTGGATTGTCTTCCTCTTCCCCGTTGAGAAGCGAGTCACAGTCAAGCCAGGAGGAGCTTTCAAAGGACTTTCTATTGACTTAATCCTAAAACCACTGGACTATTCCTAGAACAACTGCCTGCACTATGGACTAAGCATACTCGCCATTGGACTTTTCTTGTCCATCCATCCCATATAGTGTTGTTTTGCTTATTTTCATTTTATCTTGCAGGGTCTAGAATGGTCATTGAAACAGCAGATGGACATAATTCCATAACATTCATAAAAATAGTAAAGTTTTATGGATTTCAGATGGTGAGTGTGCTGTCCGAGCTATAATCCCAGTTGGGACCCATTCGTTAATTATATGTACATTCTATGACCTAGCTGTTGTATACCATGTTAGATGACTTCGCTGCCACACTGTGGCCACTGTTTGTTAAAGGTTATGTAAGCTATTTTCCCATATGCCTTTGCTTTCTGTTACTCCTCCTGTTCTGTGAGGTCACATCCTATCACATTGTTGCTGGATTTTCATTTTGACCAGACATGTTACACAGAGCTGGAGAGGAGAATTGTTTTGAACTCTATATGTCAGCATTAGTCAATAAACTACCTGAAGCACATCCATCTTCTTCACTGAATTTAAACATGTATTGGTAAAGGAGATTGAATACAATGTGTTCACCATCTACCATACGCTTATACAGAGATTGTGCGCACACTCATCAGGAACGTCTCTAACATACATTGGTGGCAGAATAGTACCGACTGACTCTCATCTTTGATGTAATACACACAAATGTGTACTACAGACAGGACAGGATCGTACAAGGCTGCTCCCAGGTCAGTAACTTAGGATTCAAGTTTTTTTTTTTCAATAGACTGAGCAATAAGCTCCTTACAAAACACAAGGGAGAGAGATCAGCCTTGCAACTGCTAGTGCAGAGATGTGGTCAGTAACCTAGGAAGATAATATAAACAAGTAGGAGAAGAGAACTACTCAATTTCTGAAATTAGGCAAAATTAAAACCGTAATGTATCTGGTAATATTTAAAGGGGTAATCCCATCTCAGTACTTGGCTTTAAACATGTAGGCAAAGGTAAATAAAGCTTTAACCCTTTAGAGCTTTGCAGCCTTTTGTACTACAGTATACAAACCTCCAACAGACATGTCACTGCTACCGGCTCAGCTAGGAATAGCAGGCTGATATGCCAGTCACTGCTTTACAACCACCCACAGCCTAACAAAGAATTGTTTGCCTGGAGCTGGATTTGAAGAAAAGGCTCTGTAAAAAAAAGCATGGTGAACAACCCCTTCACCTTTAATGTTTGGGTTTCTTCCATCTTTGTAATGGACCTGTTAAAGAAATCTGAATGTTGCATGACTAAAAAGGGAGGAAATATTATAAAATACATAACTATATGAATGACACCAGACTTTGTTGCTTTATTGATATATTACAGTTTTGCATAGATATTACAAAACAGAATAAAGCTTACAAACACATTCCTTTGTATGTCTGAAGTTCTCCTTTATAAAAAGGTTAAAAAATGAGTAGCAGATCTCTGCAATTACTATAAAAAAGAAATACAACTGTAATACACATGTAAGGAGAATGGTAAAGGAATGGTTAACACACGACAGTATTAACAAAACTATTAAATAAGGCAGTATGTTGGCCTAGTACAACATGTGGCTTTAAAAGGCAAATAAAAGTAAATGAATAGGTATACACAACCTGGCGGGATGAAAAGGGCAGACCCCGGGTAAGGTATGCTTGTATGTTAACATTACACAGTCCCTTCACAAAACCGTAAAATGATAGTCAACACACTGCAATGTATTAAAAAAAAGGAAAATGAACAGACCACTCCAGGTTCCTTTTAAGAAAACAAAAATATACAGGGTGTAAAAGGATAAAATAATTACAGCTGGTTAGTTTACTTGACTTGGTTGGTCTACTTAAAAATAATTTGTTCAACCTTAAAAGGGATGTTCCCGCAAAGCAAATTGTACTGCACAGGTCGGTTCTCAGTTAGCTGTGAGCTGACCATGCATGGGAATGAGGAGGCAGGTGCTTGTGGCTCCCCATGCACCTCTATGGGAGCTCCCGAATATAGCTACACACTCGTCTATATTCAGAACTCCCATAGACGTGAGAGAACGGCTACGAGTGCTGCCCTCCTTATTCACATGTATGGTCAACTCACAGCTAGCTGAGAGCCGACCTGTGCAGTACACTTTGCTTTGAGGGAACACACCATTAATGCACCTGCTCCTGGTTTCTTAGGTGCCCATTAAGTGCCAGGCATGTAATGTTGCCCTTCAACAAACGCCATTTGCTTGTTGATGCAATGTATCCAGGAATGATTGGTAGATATTACCGACACTGACCAGCGAAAAATTAACCTTCATGACCTCACTACTCTATATAACAGAGTGTTTAAGCATTTTTGGTACAGGATATTGTTACCTTAAATGGCTATGGCTGCCTTAAGGAACTGAAAATTTCCACACGCTAGAGTGAAAAGCCCTACAAAATGATCCGGTCTACGTATTTCACAGCTTCGCCTTCTATTTTTATGCAGAACTTAAATTCTCTTATCTAGTGCAACTGTGCTTAGCCGAGCGTCATTAATGGCCCAAATGACCATTTGAGCAATCGCTAATGAGTATAACATAGAATTTATCTAACACTTTACAAGTGCTTCTGCATGATCGGGAATCGTCCACTTTCCAAGTCCTTGTAGCACTTTCCTCCCTCTACAATGACACTTTCTCCAGGTACATCTTTATCCACATCTGTACAGTCTCACCTCCTTAGCACTGTCTCTGTACAACTATTTACACTCTCTCTTCTTTACAACGTTCTTTTTTTATTTCCAACTTTCCCCAAACCCTTCGTTCTAATTTCCCATAATTCAACATAATCTGTGCCATCATGATACACAACTTCCCATCTCTTTAAAGATCCATCTCATCTTCTCAATGTCCTATTCAGTGTCCATTCCAAACAATCACGAGTCCAAAAAGGTCTTCAAAGCACCTAGAAGCTGGACTGAAGGAGTGTGATTCGGATCGGTTCCCTTTCTTCCTTGCAGAAGTCGGAGACTTTGCTCATACTCAATGGGTTGTAATGCAAGTCCTCAATGAGGAAATCGTAACTTGCCACCTGTCCGTTACACTTGGGTAAAGCCGAGCCCTCTTGTTTTGTGACGGACCCGTGATCTCTGCACTCTCCCTGCTTTTGTGCTGGCCAGTTCTCATAATGTAGATTGTCTATATGCCGATTGCTGAAGCGGTCTTTGGTCATGTCAGGACTAGAAGCTCCTTCTGAACAATGCTGGTGAGGCGCAGAGGAACAGCAGTGCTCATCGCTCTTTGTACAGGTTTTTTCATTTTGAAATGAATTGGTTGACGTGGCTTGGCAATGATCTCGGACTTCACGCTGTTTGCTGCTGTGGGAATCTTTCAGAAAGTCCCACGGATACACTTCATCTGATGTGGAGATGTCACTGCTTGTATCACAGTCATCAGCTAAAGCTTTGGCTGTAAAGGGAAATATAAAAGGCGTCAGTCAATTTCCGTCATCTTGAGTCTGATGGTTCTAGGGTTACTATTTCTATTCAATCTGTTCAGCTGCGAATGGTTTTATGAAGATTGATGGATAAAACAAGATAGATGAACACAGTTTAGATATAAAAGGCAGAAAACATGACCAAAGAAAACAGTGGCCAAAAGTAAATTGCCCTGACCATCGATGTGCTATTTTTATCAGACATATTAACACACTTTGTACTAAGTAAACACAATTTTACCCTGATATAAAAAGTAATAAATGGAAATAATTAAAAAGAAATGCACTGTACATTAGGTCTAACCATAAAATACATGTAAGATACATAGACCTTAGAGAGGTGTACCCATCTTCTTATATCTGCGTCTGTGGTCCCTTTGTAGCTCCTTTGGGGAGCACAGTTCTCCTTATTCATTTCTAAAGGAGTTTTGAATCTAGTCGAGCAAGTGCGCTATGCTGCATTTAAATCTCCCATAGAGATAAATGCTAACATGGCCACTCCCCAATTTTTGAATCATTCTCTTATCAGGATACAAGTCTGCCAAAGACCCGGAAATAAGAAAACCCCTTTAATCTTGTTAGATTTCTTTCTGATGTTAAGGTAAAATTCTATTGCTTCACCCTCTAAGAACCAATGATTTAAACATACATAAAATCAATATAATATAGGGGCATAATAGATGGGGATCCTCTACTTAGAACCCCCCTATCTGTGGGTTGGAGAAGACAACTGCTAACAAACTGCAGATCTTACTCTGGTGAACTCAAGCAGTCTATGTATTATATTCACGTTCAAATTTCTTGCAGAACGTGGCTTGTTCTGGCAAAATCAGGTGATCACCGCAGTGATGCATATATCTAAGGGCGCGTTTACACGGCACAGGACAAATACCAGCCGTTTGCCGGCCGGTATTTGTCCTGTTTTGCGCCCGTCCCCACGGCCGCGGGGGGGATGGCTTTTCTCCGTGATGAGCGGAGAACAGCCCTCCCCCCTCCCATTGAGAAGCACATCTTCCGTTGGGAAACCGGACGGAAGATTGTGCTTCTACAATGTTTTGCCGCCGGCAGCAAAACCATCCGACGGCAAAACCTGTGCAGTGGGGACTGCTGCACAGGTTTTGCATAGAGCACAATTGTGCTCATTTTCGGCCGGTTTTTCAGGTGGTCTAAAAAACTGCGAACCGGCTGAAAAACCGGCCGAAAACCCGTGCCGTAGGGACATGCTCTAAGGGTTTCATCTGTGGTGAGATCTTAATTTGGAAACAAAAGATCTGTGAACTATATAGTTACATAGTTTGTAAGGCCGAAGACAGACAGATGTCCACCCGGTTCAGCCTATTGTCCTAGAGTGTTGATCCAGAGGAAGGAAAAAAAAAGCCATGAGGTAGAAGACAATTGTCCTCATTTTGGGGAAAAAATTCCTTCTCGACTCCAGTCTGGCACTCAGTATAAATCCCTGGCTCAATGACTCTTCTCCAGAATCCTGGTTAAGATAACCTACTTTATTATTGCTCTCTAAGGGTATGTTCACACGACGTCTGTTAAATACATACTTGGGTATGTTTTACGTACCAAAAAATTGACCCCATTACGCATTTAACAAATGTTCAAGTGTGATTACATTGATTGCAATGTAAAATGCATTACGCCATTCTGACGATACGGGTTTTACATACATTTTTCCATTGTGTTAAACAAATGCATTCAAAGAATAGACCTGTCAGTTCTTGATTTAATACATTGAAAAGGCAATAGAAACTAGGGATACGTTTCTGCAGTCCAAAAAACTTATCCAAATACGCACCACACTTTGCAAGAATGTATGCAATAAGCCGTCTGCACATACTCTTTTTGAACCGTTAGTGAATTTACCATGACAAGTTCCTCAGGCAGAGAGTTCCAGAGTCTCGCTGCTCTTACAGTAAAGAATCCTTTTCTATGTTTATGTAGAAACCTTCTTTCCTCAAGATGTAGAGAATGCCCCTTTCCTCCAGACACAAGCCTGAGTATAAATAGATCTTGGGAGCGATCTCTATATTGACCTTTAACCCCTTTACTCCCAGGCCTGAAAAGTAGTTAATGACCAGAACGTTTTTTTAGTTTTTTCCTCCTTGCGTTTCAACAGTTGTAACCTTTTTTATTTTTTCAATGATGCAGTTGGATGAGGCCTCTTTTTATTCGAGACAAGTTGTAATTTATGGGGGAATAATTTAAGTTCACTTATAAATAATTGCAGATTTTTTTTTTAATTTTTAAAAATAATAATTTTTTTTTTTACACCGTTCATATTTCACATGTAATAACTTGTTAGATTAATTCTACAGGTTATTACGGTCATGTGGATACCTAATATGTGTAGGTTTTTTGTGTGTGTAATTTATGCACAATTATTTTTTATTAAATATTTTTATTTTATTATTTCTTTTTTTATTTTATTTTTTTACACTAATGTGTTTTTTGTTACTTTTTTTTTTTTTAATCCCCTGAAGGGAGAACTGTTTCACATTTTTTAAAATTTTTTTTTACACTTAGCATATATGAATATGCTAATACATTATAATCTGTGTCAGTCTGACACAGGCATTGTTCAGGACAGCACACAGGCTGGCCTGATCACTGGCTTGTTACACAGACAGCTCTGGGGCTACTCTAGGTCCCCAGGGCTGACTGTGCAGCCGTTCCCCGGGCTCTGTCGGGTGACCGGGTGTTCCCATCACCAGACAGAGCAGAGGAACCCTTTGATTGCGTTGCGGTGACGCACCGCAGCAATCAAAGGGTTAAAGCGTCAGGTTGCGGAGGAAACGATCCCAGTGCAGTTGCAGCCGCCGCAAACCCCGAAGTCTACAGCGACGCCAAAAGACATCGCTGTAGATGAACGACCCGCACCAGCTGACGCCAAAATTCAGTGAGTGGTCGTTAAGGGGTTACTGTATTTCACCATATTTATTATGTTCCCCCAAAGACTTATGTTCTCTACACTAAATAACCCTAATCTTGCTAATCTTTCTGGGTATTGCAGTCCACCTAGTCCTTTTATTATTTTTGTTGCCTCCTTTGATCCTGTCTGACCAGTGACTTGTATAATGGAAGAATGATATTCTTGTAGTGTGCATCTACCGGGTATGCCTCATAATACTCCCACAACCTTATTTGCCTTGGCAGCTGCTGCCCGACACTGGCTGCTACAATGCAGTTTACTATCAGATTTCAAAGTCCTTCTCCATGTCACTTTTAGGGTATTTTCACACGGCATCTTGTGGGGCGTATTTCGGCGCCTAATTGTGCTGCAATTCCAAAGTATGCCCCACAAATACGGTAATTTATAGCTCTCATTAAGAGCTATTATTACCTGCCAAAAGAAGTGCCATGTCACTGCTTCCCAGTGTGGAAAGGAAAGGTCTATGGGAGCAGACACACAGCGGTTTAGATGTACCCGCTGGCCAGCATGTACGTCTAAAACACCTGGCATACAGTGGCGCGTACAGTACGCGCCCCATAGATGCCGTTTGAACTCAACCACACCCAGCGTTTTTCCATTTAACATGTAATGAATTTTCCTCCCAATGTGCATAATCTTGCATTTATTGCGGTTAAACCTCATCTGCCATTTCTCTGCCCAGGCCTCCAACCTAACCAGATCACTTTGTAATAGAACATTATCCTCTATTGTGTTGATTACTTTACAGAGATTAGTAGCATTTATGCAATCCTTCTGTGAGGTCATTAATGAATATTTTAAAGAGAATAGGGCCCAATACTGACCCCTGTGGTTGCCCACTAGTAACAGCGATCCAGTCTGAGTATGTACCATTAATCACCACCCTTTGTTTTCTATCACTGAGCCAGTTACTTACCCACTTGCAAGCATTTTCTCCCACTCCAAGCATTCTCATTTTACTCATCAACCTTTTATGTGGCACCGTATCAAATGTTTGTAAACATTGTAAGATCCCCAGATGTGCCATATAGGACTACTCCAGGGTAAGATTAATTTTAGAAATAAGGTTTACTAACAGAATCACTACAATAGTTCACAATGCACATAGCAGCCCTATAAGACCTTAAGAACAACTTTTTTTGGGATAACTAGGGTGTACGATCAAGAAAATGTAGAAAATTACAGAAGAAAACTACATGACAATTGTAAAGTACTGCAAGTCAAAGGAAAAAAAAAAGACATTTCAGTCACCTGTAATCATTTGGCTGCGCTGAGTGGCTTCTGATGCCAGAGTATAGGAAAGGTTGACAATCCGTTCCCGCTCTCCCTCTCATGAGATGGTGTAACCTTCATCAGGGCTAAAATAATAAAACCACAAATTTACAGTAGGAAAAAAAAAAAAATACAGGATACATGCTAATTCTCGAAATCACACCAATATCAAATATAGATGAAAACTTATGCCAGACGTATGTCATATCTTTTTCTCATTAAATATGTCCTGCCTACTAGAACAGATGAACGTACCTGGTCCCAGACATGGTTGTTTTGAGTCTGTCCCCAGTGTTTGGCTTTCCTTCCTCTTCTTTAGATTGATTTTTGGCAGTCGTCATGATGTGTTCACCTGATCTTGGCTGAAATAGGAGAAATTAATTAGTATTTACACATATTCCAACATATCAATTAGGAATATGACATTTTTTGGAGCAGGACTGCTGTGAAGGACTTCATGCATGTAATGCCGAAATACCCAACATGCTCCAAACATACATTTCCTTATCATAAAGCACTTTAGGACGACCCTTTTTACCTGGGCGATCCACATGGTAAACTCATACCCAACACATAACATACAATCTCACGCCTGGCACAGACATCTCTGTGCACGCCACGCCAGCACACCGCCTAGACAAACCACCCTCACGGGATGATCATGCAATGCTGCGCAGAAGCAATGGATCTAGCATGCAAACAATACATTGTTTGAAGCTTACCCCCTGCTTATTGTAGCTGCCATTGTGCATATCTTTTTTCAGTTGCATGCAGGCAGCCGTGACAATTTTACTGCTTGTTCTTAATGGAGGAGTCACCTTTACCATTGGGGAGATCTCATGACTTGTTACAGAGGTAACACTTTCGGTCTGTGGTTCCATGACAACACTGTAGGTCGGGTCCTCAGACACTGGATCTGGTGAGGACTTCTTTGTACCAACGCTTCCAGTCTTTCCATGCAGTGGTGCGGATGTGTTGCTGGGATAAAAGGAAGCAGTGACCCTCACCAGAGTTGGTTTTCTCTGCTCTGCAGAGGTCTTTTCCACTTGTTGAGAGCTTGTTGAAGAATCCGAGGAGGAGGATCTCAGCTGTGGGAAGAAAGTTAATACAAATTAACCACAGCTGAATGCTGGGAAAAGGCAGGATAACAATCTGAGTTTTCATCTCCTTGCAGCGCCCCCGCAGGTAATATAAAGCACAAAATCCATAAAAATCAATTTGCTATGTAACATTAAAGAGGTTTTGCCACGATCTCATTTCATACCTCCTGCATCCAGCTCTTCAGCTCTCTGTGCTCAGAAGGGGGCGTGTGTGATTTGTTTGAATTGCATATCATGTGACCCAGCAGGGTGACATCACCAGGCCTTTCCTCTATCTAGTGAAAGAAAGGTCTATGTATAGAGCTGTGAGTAGCTACAATGTAGCTCAGAGGCAGAACTTTTGCCTCCAGGCACAAGGGTCCTCTGTTCAAATCTCTGCAGGAGCCAAACCTGTGGCTTTTATTTCTCTTTATCAATACATAGGCCTCATTGAGGTTTCCTTTTTTATTTATTTGCACTGTTTGCCTAATTACTAAGGAGCACAGAGGACTGGAGTAGAATGACAGCATCTGGGGTTTGAACACTCAGTAGCTGCCTGAGAGGAGAGGTGATGTCTGAGCATGTCTGACCAGGAGTGAGGAGCTCTCAGCCCTGGTCTTATCCCCTGGAGACGAGCTGTAAACAATGGATCACTAAAGGAGCAGCTAAAACAAAAACGGTGCAGAATTTTTAATAATGATGAATGGTGAAAATGTTTATTTTTTAATTTACAAACTTCCCACGTCAATTTTACTTCATGGCAAAAACCTCTTTAATAGTAAATGTAAAAAATAATGGCAACATAAGCGATGTATTGTGCAATTACTCAAGCTCAATTATGACCTACTTACCCTGCCCCCTACTGGACCAGTTGTGGACTTCTGGGAGTTCTGACGTTGCGCTGTAACACCAGGCTTGGGTTTCTCGTGAATTTGAGCCTCCTGATGTCTGCGCATTCTCTCCATCTGTTCTTCAGCACTCATTCTTTGCTTCCGAACTGTTCCCATCTCCGGCAAGTTTGGTGGCGATGACTAAAAAAAAAAAAAAAAAAAAAAAAAAGAAGAAGTGTGAGGTCAAGTTTTTAGATTTGGGTTGTACTGAAGACAAATACACCCCAACCTTCATGCATACCATACCTTTGGCTCCAGGGTCATCTTTTGACCTGATGGTATCGGTACTGGGCAGGAAGACTGAACTGGATGAACATCTGCCACATCCTTCATGGGTAAAGCGGCATCTTAAATACAATACAAGAAAGTTAAGATGACTCAATGCATTACAATATACTATACAAGTCTTGGCTATAAGAAACCATACATTTTAGGTTTCCATATCTATAGGCTATAATCAATTTTGACTCATTTGGCTTATATACAATGCTTACATATTCTGTAACAAAGCATGGTAGCAGCTATTTCATAAGAAACCAATACGGGTCAAGCAACAGTATAAAAATGACAAAATATCTAAAATGAGAAATGATGTCATCAGAATGTCTCAGTAGTGCAGCCTCAGGTGTTTCTAGCTCCAGTACAGAGGAGTTTTTTTTCTGCAAAAATAAGGTGATTCGGAGCAGTAGAGAAATATCTGAATAAACCTTCATACTGGAGACGGTCAGCAAGCTGGGTGACTGGGGCATCTTTAATTCTTAGCACAAATGGGGAGTACTTTTTTCTACATTGGATTATTGCACCTCACCAGAGCATGCTTTGTGCAGACATAAGCCGCAATAATAATTGGAAGGGTTCTGGTCTCTGTGCTTCAGAATTGCGAATGCAGCTATTGACTATTACTCAGGCTCAGCACTACAATAAGTAATGCAATGTATTCTTAAAAGTTACTCTTGGTATAGAAATTTATTGTTAATATAATCTGTAAATTGGCATAAAAGGTATTCCCCACCTAGGCTATTGAAGTGTATAGAAGGTGCCAGCTAGGAATCAAGTAACGGGACGGACGCCCAATTGGCATATATACTGTGCATCTTGTAGATATGCCATACATGCATAAAGTGAAGACACTTCTTAAAGATGATATGTGTCAATTTTTTTTGTCATAAGGATGTGAGGGGTCCTCAGTAATGCATTATTTCAGCATCTGTCACCTGGACTCTCTGGGATTAATTCAATAGCAATGGAAATTGATGATTTTTCCAATCCAACATTGACTCCAAGATTGCAGGTTATGGAACTGAAAGCGAAACTTTGCCGGCCTTACAATCAGCTCACAGATCTACTGTATGCCTTTTGGTTTGTCAGACCACTTTTTTCTTATTCCAATAGCCTTTTATTTTTGGACAGAGGGAAAAAAAGCCCATAAACAACTTACCGCTGGGTGTACTTGGTGACTTGGTGACTGTGCTTTCTGGAGGCTCGGCTAATCGGTTTTGCTCATTCTGTATTAGAAAAAGACAATAATATTGAATTCTTACAGGAAAAGTAAACTCCAATTTGACAAAGTTTACCAAATGCAAATCGAGGAATCAATAAGAATTAATATATCTGAACTGGTGCAGAGTAAAAAAAAATGGCTTTAGTTTTCCAAAAAGAACCTTTGGGGAAAAAAAAAGGAGGTCAGTGGTATCTGACTGGCTCCTCTGGGTTTCTAAATTACTTCTCCCTTACAACAATTTTAACACACCTTCCTTCTTGCGTAAAGTTTCTGAAGATGGACAATACACTTGGCAAGCTTTATGGGCACTGTCCAATGCGTAACAGCTATTGACTAATCTCCATCAGCCCATGAAATCATGCTTCTTAGATGTAGAAAATTTATGAAATCTCCTGATTTTCAAACCAGCCATATGTCCCACGAGGCTGATTGAAATGACTTGAAGTGCCTGGCTGGAATCCAGAAGGGCAGGACGACGCTATTTGGCATATAACTGTGATCTCCTGTGATTTTCCGCCAACTCCTCTACTAGGTTCGTTAAGAGAATGGTCCATTATTTTATAAGAAAAAACATCGCAGATAGGCCGCCCTCCTCGGATAATCCATTTGATGCCAGCATCGCTACAAAAGGATGCTGGTTTCTGATATCATGGCAACTTGTATCTTACAAAATACCAAAATTACATCCAAGGTTGCAGTAACATCCTAACCGAATACGCGAACTTTGGCAGATGGGCTACAAACAGCAGACAGGACCACACCTTCTGGGTGCCTATTTCTTTTTTTCAATAGCCTTTAATTTGAACAGGAAAATAATCCAGACACAATTTCCACTGTGAAACGGACTGAAGATTGATTGCTTTTGATTCGAGTCTCGATTTGCTCTTGATTAGGGTTCCGTTTGTAAACACATGAAACATGATCCAACTGCCTTGTACAAGTTTTCTTCAGCTGCTATGATGTTACAATGTTAATATATCTTGGGACTTTCTGAGTACAACAAAAATGCATCGTTTCCAACACTTGGTTGCAATCTACCACAAGAATATGATCATTCTCTTAAGTCCATGGGTTCAACCCGTTACTGCAATTGTAAACCCTTCACCTTGGTTCCGATGACCGTAGTAATTCTTGATAGCATGCTTGACTCCAATGTTAGCCTATGCACATCTCAACCCTTGACCCGATTGCCTACCTCTTAAGTCCCTTTTGAGGTACATCCCAATTTTCTACCTCTGTCCCCTCACTGTGATACACTTCTCAGATGCTCCGGCCATCGTATCCTAGGAATCGCTCTCTTGGTCTCTTCTACTCCTACTTTCTCACCCGGTTCTACCGTCCCCAGGAGTTTGACCTACACAGCCCATTGGAAACAATCAGCAGATTTGACTTCACGTACCATCACTACGCTGATGACACTCAATTATACACCTCCTCCCGGGACATCACTCCCGCTCTGCTACAAAACACCAGTGATTTGTTCTGTCCGCTGTCTCTGACATCATGTCCTATTCTATCTCCAATAAAACCTCACTAAAACAGAACTTCTAGTCATCCCACCATCTACTAACGACTCACCCTGCTATTTCTGCTTTCAGTGTGTGCCCACCATAACTCCTAGGCAGCAGGCCCGCTGTCTTTGGGGGGGATACTAGATTCTGATCTGCCTTCCCCCTACATCCAATACCAGGCCCGCTCCTGTCACCTGCACCTCAAGAACATCTCCAAATTCCGTCCTTTTCTCACTGTGGAAACAACTCAAATTCTCATTGTTGCTCTTATTCATTCTCGTCTTGACTACTGTAACTCCCTACTTGTTGGTCTTCCTCTCTGTAAACTCTCCACTCTCCAAACTGTCCTGAATGCAGCAGCCAGGCTTGTCTTTCTTTCCAGCCGCTATACTGATGCCTCTACCCTGTGTCAGTCTCTGCACTGGCTGCCTATTCAGTACAGAATACAACATAAACTCATCACTCTAACACATAAGGCTCTCCACAGTGCTGCACCCCCATACATCTCCTCCCTTATCTCTGTCTACCACCCTACCCGGTCTATCCGCTCTGCTACTGATCTAAGACTACACACCTCACTCATCCGAACCTCCCATGCCCGTCTCCAAGATTTTGCACGTATTGCACCAGTTCTCTGGAACATGTTACCCCATGTGATCAGGCACACTCACAACCCTCACAGTTTTAAGTGCGCTCTGAAAACACATCTTCTTAGACAAGCCTATAAAAAAACCTAATTGTTAAACTCCAAATTCTGTCACACATTCGTCACTTCTTGCACTTTGGCACCCACAGGCACTTATCTGTATATAGATGTAATGGTTGGGATGGCAGGTTAATCCACTTTTTAGGTATACTACCCCATATTTACGTAACATGGCTGGTCCATTATAAACCAAGCATTTGTCACCCTTTGTTTCACCCATACACCCTAATAGATTGTAAGCTCTTGCGAGCAGGGCCCTCACACCTTGTGTCTCATTTGTCAGTAGCTTTTTTATAATGTGATGTCTGGTTTGTCTGTGCTTATTCCCTGTATATTGTAAAGTGCTGCGGAATATGTTGGCGCTATATAAAGATTATTATTATAAATGTCCCCCTTTTTCATTTGGGAAATAGATTTGGTTAATAAACTATCTTTCTTTAATAAGTATCTGATGGCTTCCTCGCTGTAGATTACATAATAACTTATTTAATATTTCATCATTGGATACAATACAATCCTGAAAGTGTCTCCCTTTTTGGCCGTCTAAAAAGTTGGCATGTGTGTGTTTGGGCGTGGTTAGAGGCGTGGCCTGATGTGTCCCTCTTTGCAATCTCTAAAAGTTGGGAGGTATACATTGACTATAAGGGCCGGTTCACACAATTACGTCCCGCAATTACGGCTTGAATAAGGGGCGGGGGCGCAGCTCCCCGGCCCCATAGACTTTCTTTATCCACGGTGCGTATCCCGCCAGGATAATGAACATGTCACTTTCTCCCCGCCCGGCGGATTCGTCGAGCTGTGAGGAGAGACGGAATCCATAGTTCTCTATGAGAACTGTGGATTACCGTAATGACGGACGTATTCCAGCAGTATTGCAGCGCAGTACGGCGCGCAATATGGCTGCAATCCGTGCCCAAAATAAGCCGTGTGAACGGCCCTAAAGGAGTCTGTTGGGTTTCGGCCATGATGTCCATTATTTAAACAGAAAAAAATAGCATTGCATGCTGTACCATTTTTTTACCATAATTTTGATATCTACTAAGGCAGCTTCCATTGGAATGACGCAGCTGTACACTTGTATGAAAACTATCTAGCAGTAAGACTCTCTTGCCCATATCAACCAATCAGATCTCTGCTTTAATTTTTCCAGATCAGTTTAAAAAAATGAAAGCTGAGCTCTAATTGGTCGCTATGGGCATCAAAGAGTCTTACTGCTAGACAGTTTTCATACATAAGGTCCAGTGTGTAACTACATACATGTACTTCTTTCTGCAGCTCTTTAAATTTAGAAATAAATTAGATTTACACCAACCTGTTCACCGGTCGGCCCTCTAGTTTGTCCGTCTAGCTCAGTACTAGATGTCGGGTGATCTCTGGGAAGAGGCGGTCTGGGAGGAATGACCTCAGACTCCTTTTAAAAAAAGAAATTGGTGTAACTTTTTAGGATCTCTAATTTTATGCACTTCAAACGTTGCATATTCCGCCGGATTTTAAACAGAGTGGAAAAAAAATCCATGTTGTATAGACTACAGCACGGACTGTTTATTGCGGTCTATGCAACACAGGGTACCGGCGGATTTTCGATGGATTCAAAATACTGAATCTGCTGAAAAGCCGACAGTATCCCAGTGCTGTGTAGACATTGTCTAACTCTTAGACCGTGTAAACTGAGACTATACAATATCACAATGTGCCTCACTTATCATAGTGTTCAGAAATCTGATACAGCTTCAATCTGTCTAGTCTAACTTTACACCTTTATGCCACTAACTGCTCGAAAATGTAGGCGTGTTTTCTTGGCGCACTGCTTTGACTGCTTAGTTACGCCCCATTTCCACAAAGCCACACCCCTAATGTCGGACTGGAGCAGAAGAGTCTAGAAACAGATAATAAATGTGGTGTAGATTATGTACGTAATTTTTTTGCGCAAATGGTGCCAGAATTCCAGTGCAACTACTTAAATAAATGTGCCCCATTGTCATCGCAAGGCAATCTTTTTTTATGTGAAAAAGTAAGAGACAAACTGAAAAATTATGGCTTCATGTAGCCACCACTAGGGGGAGCACACTACACGTGGTTTTATGCATTGGTTTCATGTGATATGTCAAAATCTCTACTTTTGTACATACTGAATATGAGTAGATATGCAGGGGTAGTAGAGAAGCAGAAAAAAACTCTGCACTAATAAGTATTAAAGGAGTAATGACAGAGTGGAGCCCTGCGGTCCCAAATCTTTGCACAGACACACAATGAAGGAAACGTAGGTTAGCTTACACTGGGTGCTCTCTCTTGGACAAAGGGATTCATTCCAGATTGATGATAAAGAAAGCTCCTCTGGAAGGTGGTTGGTGTCTCACTGGCAGGCGAGGATGGCATCATCATGGCTGCATACATATATTGAATTGTATTAAATCAACACAGCAAAGTGTTTATTCAACATAAATACAAGAATAACGGTCAATAGGAAAGAAAAATTCTCAGAACGGGCAAAGGTGTTGCCATACCTGGGTGTCTGGCAGGGTCAGGAAGGACATGAAAGTTGGTTTTATTAAACCGGAGGCCAGATATGATGTCATTGATCATCCAAAGATCTCTCTGAGCTGCCGCCTGGTCCTAAAACAATAAGAAATGCATTACATACACCAAGCATGTGGTGGAGGAATACATTCACTGGCTTCTAGAAGAAATGGAAGGCCTCAGGAGTCTGGCTGAACAATATGCAGTACTTACCTGTGGGTGTCCGATCTGACTGACACGTTCCAGAGTCTCCCTCACAGTGTGCAGTTCATTCTCTAGCATCCTGTACTCTTCCCATGCCCGGTCTCTGTCCTGATTAGGAAAATGCAAAACACAAATCAGGATTTTTTCACCCATACCAGAAACAATTCTTAAAATGGAGGTATTTAAAAAAGTTGTACAAAAAGTATGAATTGGGCACGAGCCATTTTCTGGGCAGAATTACAGTACATTTAACTTCGTAAAACTTCCCTAATGTGACTATATCACTATTTCTATCCTTTAGAAACAAAAGTAATTGTCTTAATGTATAGTAGTGTACTACTAGAAATAGATCTAATAATCTATTATTAGAGACCATTTAAGGGCTGGTATCCTCTGGCTGTATGATGGCGCTCAGCAGGATGTGTCCCACACAAGGTCCAGAACCATGATATATTGCAGTCCCCAGTGTATGACCTGGTCTTGGCATTGTTAGCATCTTGGTTGTGATGTGAAAGTCTGCTTAAAGGGGCTCTTCCACTGTAGACCTACATCACCTGTCCACGGGATTGGTGATAAAGGTCAGATCCCTGAGTGTCCCACTACTGATCACTAAAACGAGGGCCTTGGGTCCCTTGTCCTATGAGCGCTTTAAGGTGATCTTTGAACGGAGCAGAGGAAAAACATGTTTGTTGCAGTTCCATGGGAAGTCTATGGCACCGTTTAAGATAGCAAAGTTTCATTATCTACATCGGTCCAATAGGCTTTGAATCGAGCAGCAATGGGCACATTTGATTACTGCCTGTTCAAAGACTTCCTCATTGTGAAAGTGCAGTGAGAAATAACAAGGACTTGACAGTGATCAGACAATTATCCAATTTTGTGGACAGGTGATAATAGTTCATGGTGGGAAAATGGTTTCAAAGACATCTGCGACATCTCTAATATTTACATTGTTAGTTTTGGCAAAATCTATCAACTGTATACTGATCTTATAAAGGAATTACATGGTTTTCTGACAAGTTTTGGAAAAACAGAAGACTCACCAAGGAGAGATCACACAGTCTGGCCCGCACGTACACCAGGTCATCCTGCAGAAGCCTCTGCTGGTACCAGATATTCTCAATCACTTGTTCCTGACCCTGGAACTCATCAAGGTGCTGATGAGTTAACTGAAGAGCATCTTCCAACTTTTCCTAATACAAAGGTAATACAAGGTAATATGTGAATATGCACAATCTAGATCAAGGGGGCATAACTGGAGGTCCAGAATGTCATGTTGTAAGGCCATCCAACTTTTTGATGACAGGCATGCTCGTCTGGTTTTGGTGGCTGCTCACATGTGGTGTGCTGTGTAGAAGCATGGATGGAAAAGTGCTAGTAGTCCACTGTGCAGCCAAGAGTACGGCTTTCTAAGCTTCTATTTTACACTCCAAAAAGGAGTACAAGGTTAAAGAGTTTAGCTGAAGGGAGTTACGAAATTCTATGCCGTTTACATTGTAGTTCATGGGCGTTGTGTAGAGAGTCCCAAACATGTCTCCTCTCTGGAGGCCCAAATGTGGGAGAAGATGTTGGGATCGTGTAAGTGGTATCATACCATTTGACTCCCAGACCAGAAGTGGTTCACTACCCCCGATTTAGATCCTGTAGACACTACATCTGGATGGGCATCCTGAATAATTTATACGATATTTACCACTGCTGCTAATACACAGATATGTCAGTGATCTAGTGAAAACCAGTGAGCCGTCTGCAGGATCCTTGCTATGATTCATTAGCATGCTTTATAGTTCAATCCCTTATTACTATAAACCAGCTTGAAGTTCTTAAGCTCCAGGAAAAAATAAAGCTGTACACATGGATTTATGTACAATATACACAGCAATCACTTGTATAAGGAGATAGCCTTGTATAGCACAAACACCTTATACCTACAGGGCGGCTGTTCTCTTATAGTGGGGAACTATGACCCAAAGGAAATAATTGTTATTGGCTACCACTCTGTATAATGCATGACTCTGGCACGAACACTTGCTTAAAGCACTGAGGATGGCAAATGACATCAGGGAATACAACATTAAAAGGGTTGTTCCCACCATCAATAGGATATGCCCTCAAAGCCTGACAAGTGTGGGCGCCACCTCCGAAACTCACACCTATTTTGGGAACCACCCCCTAAAAATTTATGCTCAGAACTGGGAGCTGATTGAGCTTGCATACAACTCTCCATTCTGTTCCATGGGAGTTTTGAGCACAGGTGAGAGGTGTTCAGCTGTACACCCATAGAACAGAATAGAAAGTCATGCACAAGCGCCATCACCTCTCCACTCTGAGCCGAAACTTTTGGGGGCCCGTTCCCGAGGTAGCTGTGAGCCCCAAAGGTAGAAAATTTGATAGCCTATTGGTATGTCATCCAAGTCTATCACAAGTATATAGGAACTGGGTAAACCTCACAATTCTGCAGAGAGGCAGATATGGCCTTCATAGGATAGGACAATGGATGCTGAGAATGTCTTCAATACCAGGGTCATGTGGCGCTTTCCATAGTTCCATAAAGTGATCATGGAGCAATAGTCTATCTACTTGTGGTCGTGGAATCGGGACCACTGTACTAGTGACGACTGGAGGTCCCAGCGGTCTACAGGATATGTGATAAATGTTTATTATAAATACCTCCTGAACACTATAAAAATAGATAAAAAATACCTTTTCAGCTCTAAGTTGAGCAGATTCCTCCTCAATTCCAGCAAGCAGTTTATCCTGACCACACATTTTTGTCAGTAGAACCTATAATTTAACATGAAGAATTTAAGATGAATTGTGGCTCTTGGAAAAAAAAAAATATATATCTTTCTCCTCTGTTTTGCCATTTCTAAACATCTTAGTCCTATATTTTTCTGTACAGTGCTTGCTTTTATCAGGTAAGCAGAGAAAAAATGTATATAGCAGCATTGTAACAAGAAAGGTTTGTTCCTTTCATTCATGTTTGGACACGATATACAGTAGGGGTATTAAGCAGCTGTCACCGGAGCTCCAAAGACATGGGAAATGTCAGGTGCTACTCCAATCCTGGCCATTTAAACCCTTAGATGCCATGGTCAAGGGACTTGTAAGGGTTTTGACAGAGGGAGGCATTTCCCTCTGTCCTCCATTGGCATCCTGCAGTGAAATTGTGGGGTACCAATGATTGTCATAATGGTCAGAGGCCCTATGACTGGCTCCAATCTGTCTGTGACGCAGGCATGCCAGACCCTGTCCGGAGGCAAAATCTGATTGACAGTTGGCATAATACATTGCAGTATAGTCACAAACTACAATGTATTAGAACACTAATCAAGCTATCGCTCAGTCCAGTCCTATAAAGGAACAGGTAAAAGTAAAAAAAAAAAAAAAAAGTATAGTAAAAAAAATGATTAAGTACAAAAAAGGACACCACCCTTTCCCCAGCATCAAGAATCCTGTATTGATTTGAATCTAAAAGGAATGTGGCCCATAAATTTCATTTTTACACTCTGTGTGGCCCATTTACTTGGCAGAGTTTGAGATCTCCGATATAAAGTATACAATTCTACAGTGTGATAATTACATCCTGATTAGACTGTCCTTATGGGCACAAAATACTATAGTAATACTATCAGAAAAAATTGAAAACATCATGCAGAAGTTCAATATACTTACATCGATACTATTCTCCGCCATGCGAGCAGGGAATGGTGCCCGGTCACGATACTGTGGGGTTCCCGATGGCTTGAGAAGAGTAGAACAAAGCAAAATCCAATTTTGAATAAAAACATACACAGATATACATTAGATTTACATTACCTAGCTTAAAAGATTTAAGTTGAGAGTGTTAGGGATAAGGATCTAGTACACTTAGACTTATATTAAGTGTCTTAGAGGAAGGCCTCCACCAATACTACTAACCCCGCTAACCCCATACTCCATAACATCTTATAATTTGAATTAATTGCTAAACATTTGCATAATATAGATCTTAAATTTGGAAATTGTTAATCTTACCACAGCACTCAATGACATCCTCTTTCCAGCAGGTAAATGGGGGCGACTGGGACCAGGCGGCAAAGGTGGCAGATGTGAATAACTCACCGAAGCCTGAAGTAAACCTATGGTCTGGTGCTTGGCAATGAATTTTTTTGCAGACAATATAGTTAGTAGTATTTAAAAGGAGGGGCCTCCATAAAACAGAACCAGTAGCATCTACTCATTGCTATTGCTCCACTGACTTCATAGCTTTTGATTTTATTAGTTTTGTATTGATATGCTAATGAACTGTTAGACTGACATATGGGTGGTCTCCACTCTGTTCTGAGCAGTGGAGTATGATCAGGTTCACACCCCCTGAGCAGTAGTGACCACCCTCTTGACAGTGCAAAGCCTTTTTGTAGACTATCTAGATGCTGCTGGATAGATTTATTGGATGAGTACACAAGTTCGCTAATTTTTCTAAAATAAAACCTATCTAGCCTTGGGGAATAAACATAACCTCAATTTCTGTTTTAGCCAAATAAGAGATCGTTTACTTCAGTGGAGAAAATTTCATTGAACAAAACTGGATAAGTGGTTTCATGCATTTATTACGACATTAGCAGCTTGAACTAAAAAAAACAAACACACACACACACAAAAACAAACACACACAAAAACACACACACACACAAACACACACACACACACACACAAACACACACACACACACACACACACACACAAACACACACACACACAAACACACACACACACACAAACACACACACACACACACACAAACACACACACAAACACACACACACAAACACACACACACACACACAAACACACACACACACACACAACACACAACACACACACACAACACACACACACACACACACACACCACACACACCACACACAAACACACACACAACACACACACACAACACACAAACACACACACAAATGGATAGAAGCTGCCTGCACACAACTTTTCAACAACCATTCAATAGAGGAATAGCTGGTGCATGGCTAAAAGACACCATGGGTTAACAGACAGACATCCAAAGATTGGGTTGGCACACTAACTGACCCTTCTCATTTTGATCTTTATTGTAGACTTTCTGTCTTAAAAAAGGGAAATTAACCCATAATCACCTCGCCCATCACCACTGTTCCAGAGCTGCCAGTGCTCCAGTGCTCCTCCCCGGTACCTTACTGATAATGTCACATTCAAGGACTACACAATGCTAAAACCAATCTCTGGTCTCCACAGTCACATGCCTGCATGTACAACATGTGACCACAGAGCTCAGTGATTGGCTGCAGCATTATACGATCCATGAACGTGATGTCATCAGTGAGGGACTGGGTTGAACACTGGAATGATGGTAATGGGCGAGGTAATTATAAGTTCATTTCCTGTTTTACACAGTAGGAGGTGCAAGAGAAGTGTTTAAAAGACTTGGAATACTTCTAAGTAAGAAGTTAATTTTTAGTGATACACCCATATGGGGTAAGAATTATTCTGACTAAATAAAGCTGATGCACCTCTCCACTGTATAGGAGACCTTAGTTTCATTTCTTTATTCCTCATGATTATCTCACACAATGATCCACTCACCATCTTTGACAGGTGCCTTGGTGCGTTGCCAAGACCTCGGCCAGAACATACCGCAGGGGGGAGAAATGACCGCTCCGAATACTATTGGCAAAAAGAGATGGAAAACTTATTAAAAACAGGAAAACTGAGAATTTTCCATTTGGTTTAGCTAGAAAGGAAACAAAAGCTATTTGTATGGAGGGATTTCGCTCTAGATGTGTATCTATTATTATAAATGATATATTTGAATAGACCTCATTCTCAAATTACAACACACAGTGTGAACGGCATACATAAAAGATGCCTACCCTCGGTCCTTGGCTCCTGTGTCTTCTCGTTGATGGAGTCAGAGATGGCTCTGCAGGATACTCTTCTGCTATTATCCTCTCTGATGAAGCGTTTGGTCTGATTTGCATTCTGCTGTTGGGATAGCCATGAGCTCTAGGAGGCAAATTAATTCCACAGCCATCCAGCCTTTCGTCTTCTGCCCCCAAAGGTTGTGATCTTCGAGTATACCGATTAGGACCTTTTGCCATTGTAGATGCAGCGAAGGTGTCATCAGATGGCAGAACATCGTACCTATCAGATGGAGTCTGAGGCCTTGATGCTGACTTCACCATATGACTTCTAGTTCTGCTTACAATATAGTCTCCTGTTCTTTCTTCATTGTGTCGGACAGCTGCAGAATTAGGAACTCGGTCTTCTGAAGGAAGGATGTCTACTCGCCCAATTGGTGTATTGGATCGGACAGTTATTCTTCCCAAAGATGGAGATCCGGTCACAGCCACAAACACATCTTCATTAGAAGCAGTTTTGTGCTGCTGGGTTTGTACTTTTGGACTCAGACTTGGTGTAAGGGGCATGTCTCTCTTGGTTGGACTTCCAACCGGTAACATGACATTTGCCTGAGAAGTCTCTGGATAATGGGGCGACTTCTCACAAGGCAGAGGGCTTCCGTATTTCAAGTTAGGTGGAGGACTTCTCTTTATCATCCTGTGTCTAGAAACTTCTGAAGGTGTTGGTGGAAGAGATTGTGACCTTGAAGCCTTGATTATTCTCTGAACGACAAATTCTACTCGTTCTGGTGAGGGGCATGTTGTGGTCCTTGATGGAGAGCAAGAAAGTGGGGAGATTTTTCTTACATCTTGAGTTTCCAGAAGCTCGGCTTGTGCCATGTATTTATCATCTTTTATATTCCAGTTTCGCTCTAAAATATCAGCTCTATATACATGAGTAGGGACAACGGCTGGAGAAGAAGGAGCAGAGCGGGAGTGAGGAGAGGAATACTCATCATGTGGACACTCAAATCCCTTTGGTGGATGTCTAGGAGGACTCTTGTCTTGGTAAGGCCTGTGAAGATAAATACTTATATTTACATATGGCAGTACACTCCTAACAAGATAGAATAAGTCTTTACAAATAAATGTGACTTGCAAACACCTTTTTAAGTGTTTGCAAGATCACCCAAAGAACTAGACAGGTCAAATAACACCACAACAGATGCTTACACTGACAGACACTTATGAAAAGGCACCCACTCTTCATCCTCAGGAATGGAGTCCTTCCCATCCATAGACATCTTGGATTCCACTTCATGACTGTTGTAATTAAATTCCACATGCTTTACTCCACTTTCTGGTGTGGGTGGAGGGACAGAACCATTCTGGGATATAGAAGTATAATGTTGCATAGCATCTGTTAATGACTCCCTCAGCCCACTAAACAAGCGGTCCTTCTCCAAGTCTCCATTTCTGTCCTGGTCGGGAAGGCTGTCCCTGGAGCTCTCATCTTGTGATCTGGTTTCAGACAGATGGGCGATCTCTAACGATTCTGCGCTTTTTCCATCATCTCCAGCAGTATTTATTTCAGAGTGGGAGAAATCTTCATAGCTGGCGTATAGCTCATCCTGTGGAGTTAGGTTGTGACCATGGCTACTCCTGCAAGAAAAGATCCCTAAATTAAGAATCATCCCATCAACATACATAGATGAAGTTCTATACTAATCAACCCCTTGCATATCGCTTTCCTTGCTAGACCTTTAGCTGCATAAATGTATTATACTTTTAATCTTGTTGCAGTTCAATAATTAAAATAAAGTGAACTACTAGTAAACAAAATAAAAAAACAAAAGAACAGCTCATTGAGACAAAAAGATGTAAACCCAAAATTATCACCACAAATCTGAATTCCATCTACTAAACTCCCATAACAACAAAAGGTATTTTGTATGAGATGACACAAAGTCACCTCCACAAACTTAATACAAAATCACACTTAAAAGAGAATGTGTCATCAGAAAATGACCTATTGTTTAAGTCATATTTTTATGTTAAACACAATTTTAAGAATTTTTTACTGTTTTTTTTTACATTTTTATAATCCGTATAATTAAAAAAAAAAAAAACTGAAATCCTGAAGTTTTCACTTTTGCCACGAGGTCTAATAATAGTCTGACACTTCCTTTTCCGTAGAGAAAACTTTTCAGCAGTCTCCTCATGATCAGCCCAGGCAGGATTACACTTAAAAGATGACACCTATTATATATAAAAAACAACAGGATCCACCATTCACAGTAGGAGATGGCACGGCCTCTCCTCTATCCTCCCTACACTGACTTATTACCGGGTCACAGACCTAGAAAACTCTCCAATAGAAGTCAATGGGTCTACTCCTGTTCCAGGGCGTTGCTCACCCGAGGGGGCACTGTGGCCGTCCATCTCGTCCTCCCGGCGTTCAGCCTCCGACTCTGCACGGCCATTGTAAAACAGCTGCACAGAGTCAGTCACCAACTGCACACTGGCTGTGCAGCTGCTTCTACAGGGAGGAGGCAGGATGGATCATTTCCCTCCTGCCTTCTCCCTTGTATGTACAGCACACAGTGCAAGGCTTCCATCACGCCCCCGCGATGCTGGATCTCCTAAGCCAGCAGCCTCTGCCGGCCCAGGAGATCCCGAGACCAGCCTGACGCGTAAGCGGCGCGACGACTTCACGCTGCTTACACTACACCAGCTCATGGACCTCACTGTGCTGCAGGGAACATGAAAAGTCGAGTACTTTTTTTATTTTATGATCATTAGCTACAGGGGCAACTTATTGGCTACAGGGACTACTACCTGGCTACAGGTGGGGCAACCTATTGGCTACAGGTGGGGACAACCTATTGGCTACAGGGGCTACTACCTGGTTACAGGGGGCATATTACCTTGCTACAGGGAAAACTTACTGTCTACAGGGGGGCAACTACCTAGTTACACTAGGCAACTACCTACCCAGCTACAGGGGGCTACTACCTGGCTACAGGGGGCTACTACCTGGCTACAGAGGGCAACTACATGGCTACAGGGGGCTACTACCTGGCTACAGGGGGCTACTACCTGGCTTCCGGGGGCAACTACCTGGCTACAGGGGGCAACTACCTGGATATACAGGGGGCAACTACCTGGCTACAGGGGGCAACTACCTGGATATACAGGGGGCAAATTATTGGCTACAGGGGGAATATTACCTTTCTACAGGGAAAACTTACTGGCTACAGGGGGGCAATTACCTAGATACTCTCGGCAACTACCTACCCAGCTACAGGCGCTACAACTTGGCTACAGAGGGCAAGTAATTGGCTACAGGGGCTACTACCTGGTTACAGAGGGCAAGTCATTGGCTACAGGGGCTACTACCTGGCTACAGGTGGAAACTCATTGGCTACAGGGGCTACTAGCTGGCTACAGGGGGCAACCCATTGGCTACAGGTGGCAATAACTAACCGGCTACAGGGGACAATTACTTACCTGGCTACAGGGGGCAACTAACTACCTGGCTACAGGGGGCAACTAACTACCTGGCTACAGGGGGCAACTAACTACATGGCTACAGGGGGCAACTAACTACCTGGCTACAGGGGGCAACTAACTACATAATAGGGATCTATATTTCTACTTATTGGGGGTCCTATATAACTACCTATCTACTTAATAAGGAACCAACATACCTACCTATTGGGGAACCTATAAGTTTACCTACCTAATAGGGTGCTATACACCTACCTAATTGAGTACTGCCTACCTAGTTTGGGGGTGTACCTACTGCACTTTTACTGTTTGGGACACAAGGGGTTCATAATTACTATTTGGGGCGTTACAGATGGGGAGTTTGTACAGAGGTAGGAATTGGTAGAGAAGAGTTGATAAAGTAAGGAGTCTAAAATGTCCGTTTTGTAAATTCTGCAGTGAAGAGTCGTGGCCGGGAGAAGACGCCAAGGTGGTCTGGGGCAGATGGAGAAAAAAAAAAAAAAAAAAAAGAGAAAGAACAACTCTTCAGAGAAATCTCCTGTAAGTGCCTAGATGTAACTTTACTGTAATCGCTTATATGTCTGCAGGACCTGTGTACAACTGGTATCTAGCAATGTATGCCGCTAACATAGGTTGTAGTATAATGGTTTGTATTCAGTAATGGTATTGTGTATTATTCAGTCACTATGTGGTGGTGATATGTGGTCATGGTGTGGTGGTATTATTCGGTCACTACATGCTGGTGCCATGTGGTCTTAGTAGAACATTAGTACTGTTAGCCTGGGATTCTGGTTTTGTGTAGCAGTGTTATTTGGTAACTGTATGACTATTATTTAGTAGTTTTATATGTAGCACATTGTGTTGAAGTTTTTTGTATATTTTGGCTTTGGTTGATGAAGATGCATTGTGTCGCATTATGTTACTGGGGGTTGGGCGAGGGATAAATTTCTTCATCCCACCCTGAGTGCAGTTTAGCCTAGGAACGGCCCTGTCCTGTTCACGGGCTCCTATGTCCATGTAGCTGCTATAAAGCATCTTTTTAAATGCTGTTAAAAGCAGCTCAGGCAAGATGGCCGCCCCCACAATCATATACAGAAAACAGAACTAGAAGATCTACAACCAGAAAATAAAAATGGCTAAGAAGAAAAAAAATATGTATCAGTGTCTTATCACTATTTTTTTTACTAATTAAAACAAATTTCCATTGTATGTTTTTGTTATTGTAAAATTTAATAAAAATTATGTTTACAAAAAAAAAAAAAAATTCCTTTATTGGCCAACTCCTCTGAAAATCTACAAATCTAGAAGTGAAGGCGGAATCTCTCCCCACACATCACATGGGCTAGGGATGCCGAGATACGGAAATTTGTTTGGTATGGTCCTAACACAGGCAAGATGGTGATCAACTGTGACTTTCTTTACCTATCAAATACCAGTAGCCTGATAGGGGTAACAAGACTAACATACGGATTCACTGAACAAGTTCAAGAAAGGTTTAGATAGCTCAAAAAATATAATTTTGGAGATAGGATGTTGGTTCAGGGATTATTCCGATTGGAGACGTGATGGAATGTTTCCTCTTTTTCGGATAATCAGCAGCCGACTCATAGCGGTTTTTGCCTTTTTCTGGATCACCAATGTAGGGTTATTGGTTGGACTTGATGCACCTGTATCTTTTTTTTAACTTCATCTAGTATGTTACAATGTTTCCTTTCATTGGGAGCGCCCTGCCAAACCTTTACCCCTATTTCATTTTTGCTGCCCTCCTAAAGTGGAGTTAAAGAAGTTTAATTGAAAACCATATTGATATACTATCCCTACAATAGGCTTCCAATATGTGATCAGTGGCTTGAAGAGTTTTAGTGCTCTTTTCAATGTCTATCCAGGCACAGTGGCGCCTCTTTACATATAGCTGTGCCTGATATTCAAGCTCAACATCATCTAAGGGTTTAAAAAAAAACACCTAAAGAACTTTATCACAGTCCAGATTTCACAACCATCTCTGACAATGCAACATCAAGCTCCCCTTTATAATGTTAATAAAAAGCACTTTATATTGTGAAGAAAGGATATCATTTTGTTAGGACGATGACGGTTATTGATAGGATTCCCTTCCGCTAGCTGAAGACAAGGATGACTCTTTTCTTATTTCTCTCATCACGTATATTCATACTTTCATTAAGACTCTGTCTGCAAGCCAACGTGAAACTACAGAAGCGGCTCAGTTCACGGACTTTAGATGGCTCCCATACATATGCAAGATTAATTCACCCAATATTCATACTTGTTTTTGTTGTCACCGACGACCAGGGCAGATTGATTCATGGCACGGATCCAGGCATTCATGTCTTCCTGAGTGTCGGCTCCAAAGTAATAAGTCCTCATGCCAGGATGTTCTGCCTGAAAGGTTAAAGCACATTAAAGGGGTTTTCTCACTACAAAGATTAGCTTTCAACATAGAGGAATTGGTAAATGAAGACTTTTTCCAAATACATTGGTCAATAGATTGTACTTTAGTCATGAGAAAAGAGATTTTATGAGCTCTCTGAGTGCACAAAAAAGTTTCTACGGTTGCCTGCATACCAGACATATGTCTGTTATTGGATTAGCTAAGAGAGCTGGAGCAGGGAGTGACTCCATGTGTGGACTGAGCTCTGAACAAACTAATTATATTTAACATGATTAGCTTCTCTAAACAAAGGGGACATGTGCTGTGAGGACTGAAAACTATGGCTTTAGCTGTAATCTTGTTAGAGATAACATCTCCTGCACGGTCACAGTAAGAGAAGTTGAATATCTTAATCAATTCTTTAGAACCACCCTCAGTCTGCAGAGACAGAGTGAGTGCAAAATGCTTTTGAGTCAGTGAAACAGAGTGGTGAGAAAACCCCCTTAATACTGGTGCATGGATTGGTGGTTATTTGCAGTGTGTTTATATAGTCATCACCTTAACTACAATGCATGAGCAAAACTAAGTAAAGCAGACCTTAAAACTGAATCTTCTGTTTTTTACTTCTCTTGGATTAGCTGGCAAGATTTCATAGCTTGGCAATAAAATACTGCCCAGGACAGTCTCTTCTCTGCTGTCTGTACAGAAATAAGGAGAGAAAAAAGGTACTTTAGGATTACAGCAAAAAAAAAAGGGATTGTAAAATTGTAATGCAAATTATAACCAGGCGGCGGCGCTATGTTACCTCTATAATAAAACAAGCAGAAGTCTGATAGCACGAACCACCTCCTTTTCCACAGGCGTAATCCTGCACTGTCCTGCAAAAAAAAAAGAAAAAAAAAAAAGTTGAGAACCAGATTTGACTTCATGACTCGTGTGTCAGGTTTATAACAGAATCTATATCATGATGTAAAACATCTACAATAAATTGACTTTATACTGCCTGTTATTTTACAAAGTGCCACTAGAGGGACATATAGCACCTATTACAAATGATAAATGCTGCTTTATATGCAACTCAGACCTGTGGAAGTATACATTTTGATTCAGTGTCAAACTATTGATCCCCTCCATATGAGACAGATTTTGGTCCTAATGTATTACTGTTTCCACCAATTTTCTAATGTATGAGGTCTATGCCTTGTAACACACTATTGCTGTTGGAATTTTGCATGTTTGCAAAAATCAACAAGCACAAGTTAAAAAGAATAAATTAAAAATAAAAATTAGGAAAACATGTCCCAATATACAAGCGCCATTTTTTGGTTTATTTTGCCGGGCAGGGCGCATTACATATAGTAGCAATGATACGCTGTGCACCTCCATTAGGCGCCTTACATACACTAGTAATGATATGCTATGTGCCGTGATTGTGCAATGCGCCTTTTTAGGCGCGTTAAGTTTACTATGCCAGGTATACCAGACGTCAGATTTTTTACAGGATTGTACTGTCAGGCGCACTTTACACTGATTAAATGCGCCTAAAAATTTCCGTGGCAACGCCAATTTTCAGAAATGTTGCACTTTTTTTTTTTTTTACAATTGTGTAGCATCAGCTTGTAGGACAAGAAAAAAAAAAATAATATTTGACACTTTTAAAGGGTTGTCCCATCATGGCAAGTTACCACACTTCCACAGGATTGCTGTACCCAGCTATTTCTGGCATTTCAGTAGATTCCTGAGTAGATTGGCAGCGCGCAAACTCAACTTCTGCTCCATTCAAGCAAGAGGTTAGGTGGAGGATCCAGCAGTTGGGACACGCAGTGATCAGACACTTAGGCAATGTCTACACAGCAACTGTAAAATACTGTCGGAAATCCAACGGTATTTTAAAATCACTGTACCGCGGATTTTGCAGTTGGTTTTCGGATGGCTCTAGTTCATTGAACTGTACTAGGATCTGCTGTAATACAGTGGATTATAGAACATGTTCAATAAACTGCCGGTTTCGAAATCCGACATTAGAAAATCCGTGCTGTGTAGTCTATCGAGATGATTTACAGTCGGATTTGTGTGGATTCTAAATACTGAATCCGCATAAAAATCCAACCAAAAACCAGTGCTGTGTAGACGAGGCCTTATCCTGTGAAAAGGTGATAAGTTTTCATTATGGGAAAAACCATTTAAATGTTGTAAAAACAAATAAATAAGAAAAAAAAAAAAAAAAAACACCCAAACACTCTCAACCAATTAAAAGTATCACACTGCCACAGTGGTTATAGGTTTCCTATATAAAATATTCTTTGAATACATACAAGCTTATCTATTTCAGTCTAATTCCATCTGGTTTTCAGCCTTTGGCAGTCACTAACCTGTTTATAGAGCCAGCCCCGAATAACCACAGGAGAGTTGGGGTCCCTCTTAATAGAATATTCTCTTTTTCCAAATGTGTGCACTCTTTTTACCGACCTGGTTGATGGCTAAGAAGAACAATGAGGTTTATCAGCACATTACAGAGGTAACATTTCAGCAGTATTTTTATTGTTAGGTTTTATTTTCATTGCTTTTGTTAATAAAAAATTGTTTTTTTTTTTTTGGGTGTCACAATAATTGTTTGAATGTAATTAATTGGTATGTTTTATTTTCTTCTTTTCCCAATGGCCCCGGTTTTCCAAGCACACATTTTAGGTTTCTTCTCTAACAACAGACATATGCACAAATGAACTGGTCGAGGATCCAACCAAAAAACCGTTGCATCTAAGCATTGAGGATTAAGCTTGGTCTAACAGCATAACATGGTCTAGCTCGTCTGATGGGTCTAGGCTCAGACACCATAAGACATGTTCCCACGGCACAGGTTTTCGGCCGGTTTTTCAGATGGTTTGCGGTTTTGCAGACCGCCTGAAAAACCGGCCGAAAATGAGCACAATGGTGCTCGTTTGAAAACCCGTGCAGCAGTCCCCACTCCACGGGTTTTCCGTCCGGTGGTTTTTCTGCCCACGGTCCGGCCGGAAAACTATCTACAAGCACAATCTTCCGTCCGGTTTTCGGACGGAATCTGTGCTTGTGAAGGGGGAGAGCTTGGGGCGTGGGGACGGCCGCAAAACAGGACAAATACAGTCCAGCAAACCGACCCGTATTTGTCCTTTGCAGTGGGGACACCGCTTAATGCAACTTTAACACAACAGGGCATGAAGGGGCAAGCAGAAGACAACCCCATGCAGTCCAGACATGGGAACCACTCACTGGCAACAGTTTTTTTTTTTTAAGGATATTCACCGGTTAGACATTTAACCTTACTTATAATGTATCCTGGGTGTACAAACTTTACATTCAACATGCACATACATGTGAATATGTACACGTTCTGTATAGATGGAAAAAAGTTCCTATGGTGGACCCAAGACTGACACTGTAAGCACGTGGGGCTAATTTTATACGACAGACAGTGGTTTATTCTCCTGAACAGCCTTGGCGGAGATTTACCCAAAGTATGATTTGTGCAGAATCAGATTATTATAGATCTGGAAAGGTAAAAATCCGTATTTTATAAACGTATACATCATAGCCCATATCTCCCCGTTCTGTGATCCAGCATTCATCTATATTTCATCCACATTTGTATAAAGTTATGCCTCCAAATCCAGATTTGTGTAGCTGCAATTACACCCACTCCCCAATTCAGCCAGTTCCCCTGGGTATTGCTGGATTACCATGTTTTTTTAAACTGCACTCACCCTTGACCCTTGGTTGACAGAGGCGGTGGTGGCGATGCTGCTGGCCATGCTTAGCCCACTCCTGGGACGCTCCATTTCTTCAGTCATGGTTCACGGGTTCTAATGTAAAAGGGATTTTCACTTGCTGGATCAGGAGTTCATAAAGGTCCCTGCAATATAAACAGTTCATTAATGATCAATTCTGATTTACTCAGCTAGAAAGGGAACTCTAAACAGGACACGATGTTTCATTGACTTCTAGCAGCGTGTTACATGGAGGCTGCAGAAGCAGGAGTGGATTCCCTTTAGGCCTTGTCTACACAGCACAGGTTTTTCGGCGGATACGGGGCCAACAGCGGTTTGTGCCAAAAACCATGTTCCAGCGATGTTAAAATGCTGTTGGATTTTGGACAGCATTTTAACATTGCTGTGTAGACATAGACTTATAGAAAGCATTAGCTAACAAGGTTACCTATAGTAAAAAAAAAAAAACTAAAACTTCAGATTTTGCTATTGCAACATACAGGATAATTAGTACATCTGGCCATAGAATAGTACACTGCCAACTAGGAGGAGGGACACAAAGAAATGGTCCCCTGTACAAGAGCAGGATATGGGTCCCTTGCTGTCCAGTTTACTATAGAGCACCCCTTTATGTTCAACTAACAAAAAATTAACAGTAAGGGTATGTTCACATTGGACTTTGCCTACCCAAAAAAATCGACATATATGGGCACATGTATGAACCTGTTTAGGTCTAAAACTCACTTTTTTGCCTATAGGTTACTATGGGCAAAAGAGCGAGTTTTAGACCTAAACAGTTTCTACATGTGGCCCAAAATGTTTCCAGTATTTGTCTTCGTTCTGAATGCGAGTTCGCCTCATTGCATTCCTGCTGGAGTGAGTAAATCTGAGGAGCTGCTTGAAGAATAACCATGTCCATTCTTTTTTTTTTTTTCCTCTTGCACCAGGGTTTGAAATCCATGGTGATGTAAAATCCACGCTGTAGTTCACAGCGAACTACAGCACACTGGCCATTCAAATGCATGGCAGTCAAATTACATGAGGATTTTATGGAATCTGCGTCAAATTCAAATCCATCCTGTGAATGTCCCCTAGCTGTCATGTGTGGAATTAATTAGCCGAGACCCTGAAATGTATACTAAAAAAAAGTATGCCGCTTTTGAGGTGGCGTGGACCCCCTCATCTATAGGGCCCCTGTGCTGCTGCATCAATGACCATTTCCAATTCCCTTATACACTAATGGTATGGAGAGAAGGTTTTAAGCTTTAAACATGGAAGCAAAAGGTAAACATTCTTACCAACAACTACATTTCTATTCTGATTCATTTTGCAGATACAGCAGGTTATCCTACTTCTTTACAGATAGCTTCCTAGGTTACCAGTCACCTCTATGCTTTAGCAGTTTTCTCTAGGTGGCTACAGCACACAGGTGGCAGGTAACCTGGGAATTCATTTGTAAATGAGCAAGGTAGATAACCTGCTGTAACTTTGAAATGAAGCAACATTGGAAGAGAAATGTATTTGGAACAAATGTTTATTTACCTTACACATTTAAAGCAAATATTCTGCAGCATTTGGTTGACAAACTCATCTGCCATTAAACTTCTCATAATGGTTGTCACCCAGCTTTCCCAGCCTCTGCAAAGCTCACTCCTTTCAGGGATTTGGGAAAGAGGAGTCTCGACCCACCCAGCGCGGTGATCCAGACATATTTGCGGTCACCCGGCTTTCCAGGAACAGATATACAGATGAAACCAGTTTGCGGGAACAGCTGAATGACTTGGTGTAAATCACATTTCAAATCCAAACATGAAATGGCTATTTCACATTTTTCCCACAGCCCGGTATCCTCTAGCTGTACTGATAAATAAATGAAAGCTTTGTGATTGAAGCGCCGTCCAATGTCTGCAGGGCCTGTGATGTCTTCATAGTATAAGCTTTGTAGAGTCCTTGCAGGGGTTCAGCTGGGGCACACACTAGCCATGGACCAAACACTGCTAAATCTGGAAGTGTATAAGCCACGGCTGGAGACAATGCCACCATTAATATCCAGACTTCACTTCATTACAAGATCAAGGATTAATCATTTACAGTCACTCATTTTATAAGACCATTACTGAGCACTGAATAGACCCAATTAAAGCCTATTAATGTCCGTAGCCTACAGCAACAGGACCCAAGTCGTGTAACATTTCATGTAAGGGACACGGAGGCCTATAAATGGTCACTTTCTCTGCGGCTCCCCTTTCCAAGTTCTGCAAGATGAATGGCTTTTGTGGAGTCTCGGTCAGAATTCCAACAAGAGTTCAAATCAGTGGTAGGAGATAATGGCCGGTTATAATAGACTACTGTCCTGCGAACACTCCACACTTTCAGGAATGTGATGATATAAGACAAGATTAAAAGGGACCATTTAAAACTTGTACAGAAAGTTAAGAGGCAAAAGTTTTTAGTTAACGTACAGTGGCATGCAAAACCCAAACAGCCACCACACTTAGAGGACCTGTGGCCATTAAAGGGGTTGTTTCATTACAAGGACTGCTTTTTATATTAAAGATCTTGCAAAAACAAGTCACTTTGCAATATGTGTCCATTAACAGTGTCCTACCTATTCCTAGATATCCCCTCTTGTATGGGCTGTATCAGCTCCTCAGGTCACTATAGCTACAGACCTGTGTGATCTCTCCTGATCGGCTGCCAGCACTGGTTGCTATAGCTACAGACCTGGCTTCTACTGCAGCCTAGTAGAAGCCAGTAAACACACCCCTGAATTCAAAATGAAACCAACAAAACAGGACTGAGGTAAGATGAATCAATGTAGTGAGACAACCCCTTTAAATCCTTGTGTTCCCAGTGAAACAATAATTCTGGATAATCTTCTCTTATAACTCTCTGTTCTGCTAATCCTTCTAAAAATGTTTTTCTGAATTAGTCAGCTGGGTGTTACCAACTGGGGGCTTGTTCTTCACAGTCTGACATTGTCCAATCAGTGCTGACAAGACACACCCTTTCAAAACTGGAATGGTAACACCCAGCTGACAGATTCAGTAATAAACTTCTAGAAGAAATAACATGGGAACAGCACAACACAGAGATATGAGAAGAGGCTCCAGAATTGTTATTTCACAGGGAACACAAGGATTTCCTAGAACAGAAGTGTCAGAAGATTTCACTGGTCCTCTTTAAAAGGGAACAGGTCATCACAAAATAACCTATTGTTTAACTTATGTTAAACACATGTTTTTTATATTATTTTTTTAAGTTTTCCATGTCACTATCAATATTTAAAAAAAAAAAAAAAATCCTGTAGTTTTCACTAGGTCTAATAATAGTCCGACACTTCCTGTTCTGTACAGAAAACTTTTCAGGAGACTCTTCATTATCATCACAGGCAGGATAACACTGAAATGTGACACCAATGTGTATAGATATCACAGGATTCATCATTCACAATAGGAGATAGTCACAGCTCCCAGTCTCCTTGCACAGAGCATGCCTAGAAAACTCTCCAATAGTATACGCCGTGAATAGTTGACATGTCACTTCTCTCCCACTGCGGCGTATTGTGTGAGCGGGGAGAGGAGACGTAATCCATAGTTCTCTATGAGAACTGTGGATTACCGTAATGACTGGGACGTATCTCACCCCGTATTTCGCGCTGTACAGCGAGATACGTCCCATTATAAGCCGTGTGAACATAGACTAAGAGTCACGTGCGGTATGTGTGTATTCATGTACAGTATCTGTAGGGGGCGCAACAAGAATCAACACCACTGGAGGAACTTAGGAACCCAAGTCTGACACTGTGCACAGGGCCCTCTTCATCTCCACCCCTGCTACAGAAACTTCCAATCTGTTCATTTAGACAGTCACAGATACAAGACAAGCGCCAGCTGAAAGGTTTTCTGCCAACAGTTATCACAACCAATCTCTTCATTAACATGAACGCTTGGCTGAACATCCCTGTTCTGTTCATGAAGAAGGGACAAGTGACTGGCAGACACCTCTAGTGCCAAGGGCAACCCAGCACAGCTGACCCTCTTTACTGCCCAGAATGGACGCTGTGTGCCAATCCACATTATAGCAGAAGCAGACACCTCCGAAAGAGACGGGGCCGAACCCATCTTTAATAATAGAAACAGATAAAATGTAAAAAGTATTTGGGGAGCTTTAGGCCCCAGTGACAAAGCTAATGGTCAAGTACAAAGCTATGTCTTCAGAGGGTCTGAACCAGGTCTTGGCATCAAAGTAGAGAAACTTTGGTTATATCATAGCTGTCCGAATGCCTCAGACTATAGTATTTAGCGAACATGTTAGGTTTGATTCCAGCAATTGCACTATTGCTGTGGCATCTATGTTCTTCTGGTATTAACACTGAACAAAGACTTGAACAAGCCTCTGCTTAAAAGGACACTACTATCAATATTTTTCTTTCACATTTTGAAAGGCAATATTGGGCGGTTGTTTATATGTGTGGAATATATATATATAATTCCCAATTTACATGATTCCCCATCTGTGAGCTCAGATAGCAGCAGTGAGGATCTCTTGTCATTTCTTTTCAAGGCCCACTATGATGCGAGAGGTTGTATTATTAGCAGGACCAGATAAGTGTGAAGAAAGCTGGAAACAACTCCCACTGCAGAAAAAGATGAACTCATTATCCTTTCATGTATTCCTCATCATTGCCCTTGCTGTCTAGTCTTATCTTCACCTAGGCCCAGCCAGAGAATAATATAACAATCATTCTGTCATTACCTATATATATATATATGTTTATGTGTGTGTATGTGTATATATATACATATATATATATATATATATATATATATATATATACACACACATAACAACACACACAACACACTACACCTACACATATATGTATATACACATACACGCAATATAATAACCACAAACCCTTTCTGATGCAAGCGTCCCTTTAAAGCCAAGTACTAGTATTACATGTGAAGTATAAGTCTTATCAATATAACAAAGCACTCTGCATATTATCCTCGGACACTGCTACAAAGAAACAAGAACACATTAGCAGTGAACCCAGCAGTAATACAGCGGAGATTATTTTTACCCTAGTAAAACAATGAATCACATGTAGTTGGTTAGGATTATGACGATGGCAAGACACCTTGTTGTTTCAGCAGCTCCGAATTGACCCCGTTGACCTCTAGCAATGAACGGAGGTGACTTAGTGTGTGAAACTCTATCAGGAAACACCGCTTGCCAGAACTTCCAACAAAGTTGAAACACAATCTATCCAAGCAAGAGAAGGAGGCAGATTAGTCGGAGACCAGGCTGATCTCACTTAGAAAGGGAGTAGGTCAGTGTAATGGTGTATCCAAGGGGGAGTGGAGAGGTGAGAAAGAATTTGGCCAGATTCCACAGAAGGGATATTGCAAGCTTCAGTGACCAATATTCCAGCATTACTCATGCACCCATCCTTCTAGTAAAACTGCATACCTCACCCTATAGTCTTATTTGGCAGCAAAAATAGCCTCAAATCAAGGGGTTAAAAATTCTATCCGGTTGATTTGGGGAAAGCAGGGTCACATACAATATAGCTGGAATGGAGTTCTTGCAGGCTTCAGGAGGGCAAAGCTGCCCAAATATGCATTGATACACCCCCCTAAACATTTCTAATACCTTGGATGGAATTCCTATTACATTCCCTACATTTTAGTCCCAAGGCTATAAAAATATCACGATTGGTCTTTTTGCAAAACTGAATTGCAATCATGTTAAAAAGAAAATAAATGTATACAAATCATGCTGGCATTCCCCAACGACATCGACACTGATGGACTATTAGAGGGAGACAACAGGCGCCCAGACATGCGTTAGGAGCCCCTTTGTGTATGGCAGCCTGGGCTTGAAGTCTGGGGCCCATGCCCAGGATCAAGTGTGTGGGAGCCTGTGTCAGAAAACAAGAATCCATTAACAATGGAAAGAATGTTCCCCACCTACAAATCTAAGGAGTCGAGGTTCAGATTGGGAAAAATATGAATGTGCTATTCATGTAGACACGAGAAAGGTCAGCAGCGGCTATTATTACATTAAAATTTTTTGCACAGTACGGCAGCAGTATTACTGGATAGCTATTGTCTCAGCTCACTTATTATTACTGCTCGTCCATAGAATCACAGAAACAACAAGGGTGTTATCAGATATGTCTGACTGAGGGATAGTGTTACGCTTGAGTTTGGGTCAATATCACATATGGCCGAAATCTAAGGGACTCAATTAAGGTTGGCCCATCTTGAAAACAAAAAACACATCAATTGGGGTTAGGGGTTTTTACAGGTTCACATAGCATTACCTCTATATTAAAATAACTGGAAGTGACACCGCACCAGATGCACAGTGGAATGTTAAGTAAACTCCTAAAAACCCAGACCCAAACTTAGGGTTAGGGATAGGATTTAAGAATAGATTCAGGAGGTCTCAAACTCTCGAATTCTTTCACAAGTTTGTCTGAACCAGTGTTATACCAAACAGGGATCTAGTCAAGCAACACTACAAAGGGGAAATTATTGGTCACTTAACTTGGGCCATGTGCAACAGATTTATGGGGTCAATCTAAAAAAAAAATATATATATTTTATTATTATATAAAAAACTTGGACCTCACACACGGTCACATAACTTCTTGTACAAAGCCAGGGCACCCAAAGAGGTCATTGGGGGACTATGAAGCCTCTACAATCCTCTATTTTTACATGCTGGTTGTACGGTGTTACAGAAATATGCTACTCGTTGAAGTACTCTCTCTAGGAATTTCTCCAACATACTGCACATGATGCTGCCACATAGCATAAAGCCGCAGAGAGTATAGTAAGGCCTTACCTACAGTGCATTTAGGTGGAAAAAATTAGCTTTCCAAGGTTTTAGGCTGCAGGGCACCATAATACAAAAGCTACAGCAAATGGGTGAATAATGGGTCTTGTAGCTCATATGAAAACCCTAATCAGCAGCTAGTATTCTGCTCAAGCACTGCAGTGAAGTTGCACAACCACTACACACCTTGGTACTCCACCTTTCTCAAGAAAAGCTGGATGAACCAAATAAATTGGCCTTATTCTGTGGCAATTATCAATAACTCTTATTTGGGGGGGGGGAGAGCACTAAACATTTATGGAAGAAAAAATTCACAGAAATTGAAAAATGGGAAATAGACGGCATTCCAATCTAGACAAAAGACTGTGTAAAGCACCCACCTGAGAGCGGGTCGTGACATTGAATACTTAGGATATTACATTGATCATTTATTTCTTGGACGTGTTCACCTTTTGCCTCCGCAGATGTAGAGGAGAACAGAGCTTGCACCATGCTGGCTTAAAAAGCAGCAAGTTCCTCAGCGAAGCACAGAGCTGAAGCGCATAGACTGGTTTCAATTAGGGAGTCATGAATTTACAAGGCCAGTTTTTCTTTTATGGAGAGAAAAAAAAAACATTTTTTGTAACAGTAAATTGAAGACTTGGACTTGTATGGAAGACATTGAGTCTATTTAAACGGTCACCTTTGCACAAGCTGTATACAGTAGCCTCTGCACATAATGGTTTGTACAACTGATCACTATCACAATAGGAATTCTACAGAGATTTTTGATGTGTTCAGATCTAGCAATTCATACAGAGCAGTGGAGTTAGTAATCCAAACTTCTGACTCTTCTTGTTGCACATTCCTGTTCAGACTCCTGCTAACTCCCCTTAAAGAGGAACTATGGCCATTCCCAACATTTCTGCTTGAGTAAATACTAGCGCTCCCCATGAAACAATAATTCTACAGCATCTTTCCTTAGATCTCCATGTTGTGTGCTCCTCCTAGAGAGTCATTACCAATTTGCCAGCTGGGTGTAACCAGTTAGAGTGCTTTCACACAGTGCGTTTGTGTTTTATTTAATACTTTTTTGTGCAGGAAGGCACAGCAATTATTGCTGTACATTGCTGCACAAAAACAGTGTTAAAAATCGTGATTTTACCGCATTTCTTGTGCAACAATGTACAGCATTAAGTGCTGTGCCTTCCTGCACAAAAAATGCATTAAAAAAACGCACTATGTGAAAGCACCCTTAGAGGTGCGTCCTACACAGTCTGACAATTGTCCAACCAGTGCCGATTGTGTCAATGTGTGAAGGGACAACCCTCTAAAACTGGAATATCATCCCCAAGCTGACCGATTCAGTAGGCGAGGGCCACACAGCATAGGACAAAAAAAGATGGCTTTTTTTCCGCTGGACGACTGCGGTTTTTGTCACATTTTGCGCAAAAAAACGCGGTCAATTTCAGCTTTTTCTCTGTTGGCCTGTACAATTGAATGTGGAAAAAGACAATATACCAGCAGCTGTTTTTACAACATGTTACTAAAACCGCAGGCGCCAGAAAACAAGCGAAAAAAAAATGACCTGTGTAGATACAGGTAGTTTTTTGTATTAAAGTCTATGGGCATGCAAAACGCTCCGATTTCCAGCGGTTTCAAAAAACTAAAACCGCCAAAAATCCGATTGTTTTCGTGTGCTGTGTAGACATAGCCTAATACATTTCTAGGAGGAATAACAGCACAACCCAGAATTATAGAAGATGCTCCAGAATTGTTAGTTCACAGGGAACACAAAGATTTACTAAAAACAGTTGTGTCAGGAAATGTCACTGGTTTTCTTTAAATAGCTCAAGTATAATATGAAAGCACACCAATTTGTATTGGTATTGTAGAAAAATGCGGATTTCAGACTTTTATTTTGATAAATAGGAGCCTTAAAGGGGGTTGTCTCATCTCAAAGTTTCATAGGATGCATGAATGAAATAATACTGCTTTGCTCTGTCACTCCCTTGTCACGCTGTCTGTAATTAGCATATGAGCTCAGTGTATTCAGACTTCTGCTAATTAGATAAATTTCATGCTGTCAGGACCAGGGAAGCTTCTGAGGTAAAGTAAACCATAGTAATTACTGGCTTTTGTCTGAAATATCAGATAGATAACAAACAAGCTCTCACTGCCTGGGGTTCTGTGCTGCGCGACCTGTGTCCTGTGTGATGATGTCACTCCCTGCTATCAGATAGAACAAACAGCAGGGGGTGTAGAAGTACACAGGTCGGTCACTTGGGGAACCAGAGAGAGCAAAGAAGGTGATAAAATCATTTGTAGCTCCTTAACAAAAGAAAAAAACACAATATATTTGGAAAAAAATCATCATTTAGTATTCCCTACATATTGAAAGCTAATCTTTGTAATGAGACAACCTCTTTAAAAAAAAAAAAAGTTGTCCAAACCTACTGATTATCTCCCTTGATAGAAGATGGCGAAGAAAACAATTAGGAATGATGAACACCCAATTCTTTTGTTTGTCATACGTATAAGCCACCGCAAGGTGTCTGGCAACAGGGTGCTCTCCTCTCCCCTGTGACAACATAAACAATCGGCCAAACTCAGCATCCTAAGTATAAGGGAATCAGGAAGCATTTGTACAGGGGAATTCCTCGAAAAGAGGCCCCGAATATTCTGTAATATTTCTTCTTGCTGCTACGAAGCAATCTGGCCAAAACAACGTGCTTCTCAGTTTATGGAGCTTTGAACAAACCAGGATGCCCCAATGTCAAAGCGATAAGCTAGTCACTCAACTTCTGATCAAGGTGGTGTATAGTATTCCCCGACTTCATGGCATCTTCAATGGGTCACCAATTTATTTAAGCAAGGTTTGAGTGAATTATAACGAAATATATGGTTTGTGATGCCCCCTCAAGGAGTGTTATTCAGAAAATGGTATAGACACTGGAACTGTTGGGATCCTTGATCCCTTCACCTAGTGGGGGCCATCTAAGAATGTTACAGGACACAATTGGTGACGTACAACATTGCTTGGAGCAGTTGCCTATGAAACCTCTGAGAAGCGGAGCACAGGAGACTGGGAGATCTTATTCAAGATGTCAAGTACCTGCAAAAAGAGCAAAATTACTGCGCATTGTGTCACCCTCATTCAGGAGCTCAAAGCAGGTGATATGGAGAAGAGAGTCAGATACGGCACTGGCTTTTTTTTTTTTTCATATCACTTTCAATATTTTTTAATAATTCTTTAGTCTTGCAGTTTTCACTTTGGCCACTAGGCCTTGTTTGCACTGCTTTAACAGCAGTCAGAAATGCTTTACAGTAGCTTCATGCACATAGAAGTCTTAAGACTAACTCAGTCCCATTGAATTCTATAGGAGAGTTTTCTAGTCATGCTTTGTGACCTGGGAAGAAGTCAGTGTGCAGGGAGGGGGAGAGGGTGGACTGTGACTACCACTCTTGTGATAGGTGGATCCTGTGTTATCTATTCACACTGGTGTCTCCTTTCAGTTTGACCCTGCTTGTGTTAATAATGAGCAGACAATTGAGAATCTTTCTCTACAGAACAGGAAGTGTCAGACTATTATTAGGCTTAGTGGCCAAAGTGTAAACTGCAAGACTTAAGAATTGTTAAAAAATATTGAAAGTGGTATGGAAAATTAAAAAGAAATATAACCAAAAATTCTTTAAAATGTGTTTAACATAAAGACGTGAGTTAAACAAATTACTCATTTTTTTATTACACATTCCCTTTAACTCCCACCTAATTAAATATGCAACAATTATTTCATATATAACATTTAATGGTTTTATATGAAAGTAGAGTTGGAGTCAATACATTTCTACTGTCTCCAGAGCCCTCAATTCAGAAGTCCAAACATCAGATTTTCCAGAATATAAAGACCCATAATGATCATTTATCCTGCCCTTCAGTTTGTTGGGTGAGAGTGCTGGACACTTGGTTGTCCCAGGTGATCAGTTGCCAGACCAGCTGACTTACTGTAATTGGGATCCACTCCATCACACTGCCATGACATGTACTGCTTGGAGGTATGACTGCGACACAACAGATATGCGGTTGGTAGGTCTCACATAACAGACCATGTAATACTCACACATGCTGCGTTAATACTCTGACCTTGAGAGCTGGGACTGCAGCTGTGAGCAGGGGGAGGCAATGCTTGTTTACATACAGCAGGTCTCTATGGACTTAATATATGTCTACCAAGGTCAAAGTGGGACCAATTTGGGTCTCCTGTCCATATAGCTGTATGTATGACGGGAATGCAACAATTTGGCCAGGGAGCCATATTAATACTAACTACTTATCCCCTTTAATCAAACATACCTGAAAAAAGCACTGGGCTGTTGGGGAATTGCTGCGGATCTGGCTGATGTGCTTGCATCTCACTGCTTAGAGCCAATATCCTCTAGTCCATCCCAAAAACAAAACCTCGTCCCGCTGACGCAAGCAACATAATGACACTGAAACCACTTAGTATGTGCTTGAAAGCCCTTTCATATACAAGACACAGATGTTGTGCTGTACATCTCCAGATCACCGACCCCTGGAGTCTTGGGAAGCCATGACTTACTGAGCGATTTAGTACATGCTGCATAAAAGCTGGAAGACCTAGATAATGTGCTTCACAAATGTAGTGGTAGGAAGTAAGGAACATGAGGAAAAGTCCCCTATGTAAACACTCCTCAGCGGCCCTTCTGACAGGTGCTGGGGTTGTGGTACACTTTTTCAGTAGCGCAGCTGCTAATGACTTGGCCTTTCCTCTTCTTGTCCTCTCTTTATCTTTACTTCCCACTCTTTCCATTTGTAGCAGTGACAGGCAGCTGGTGGAATGTGTGTCCTCTTATTTGCCATGGGAACTATCCTCACCTCTTTCCGGAGAGTGGAGAAATGATAGGAAAGCACATTATAAGGCAGGACGGCCTGCATGGAGCGCTCTTCTGAGTATTAGGATCCGGTTTGGTTGATGCGACAGTAATTTCCTAAAAGGCCGTTATTGACCAAATGGCTATAAAACAGAAACCCAGGCAACTGCAAAACTTTGGCAGAACTGAATCTAAAAAGGTCTCTGGTTTTATTTTGTGAGCAGCATAGCTAGCTAAAGTCATTTATATGAGTCCCAAGTACTTAGGTTATCCGCCAAGACCCCTTTTACAGACTATTATTACAGGTTCACATCTGTGTCTGAGGTTTTGCTTAGAGCCTCTGTCGGAGGTGGAACTGGATCAACGCCACCAGATGAACCTCATGGACGTCAATGGGGTACTTTGGGTTTCAATCATATTGTTCATCGTTGGTACATAATTTTTGATGGAATCTATTACAACCTCCAATGCAGATGTGAACCAGACCTTATAGTCACTTAACATGGCCTACACTTACCATAGCTGTCAACATAACAGTGGAATAAGGTGCTGCCTGACTCCTGGTTTCAAAGAAAGCAAAATAGCTTTCCCCCAACACCTGTTGTCAAAGTGTCCAGAGAGGTCCCTAAACATATTTGCCAATTAGTTGGCCAATGCAGCTGAAATTGATGTAAGCGCAAGGTTACCTTTACTTCTACTGAAACCATTTTTTTTTTTTTTTTTTTTTAATAAAACCCAAATGTGTGAGGTCGGGCTTCTTGCTTTACGTTGCAGGGAAAATGCAGTATGGTAGGTCAGCCAGGTCTAAGCATCTCATTGCTCTAGCTTAGAGGGGTTTAGAGTACGAGAACCTCCTTTCTTACATCCACATGCCTGTAAAGGGACAACTGAAAATTGGCTGGGTAGAGAAGATGATCCCTGAGCAACACAGCCAACAAGACAACCATTTCCAAAACCATCAACAAAGCACATACAGTGGGGAGCCTACAGAAAAAGTGGAAAAGGAATATTTAAAAACCTCCAGTTTTTATTTGCCCACCGACCAGCATCTGCCCCAGATGAGACCCCTGCACCGCCAATTATTGCTGGGAGCAACTCCCTGACCAGCATTTTAGTATTTGTCTCAAAATGTTGTTTTCCAGCTGGATCCATATCTTAAAATTGTGCCTCTCTCATTCACCTTCTTATGGATGGGAGCTGGGATCCTACAAGGAGATGGGCTCCCTTGAAAGTCACTTCAGTGTATTGCATTTCCCTAATGACCTGTGCATTAAAGCAATCAATACCATTCAAACTCTTGACAAATCCTTACCAGATAAACAAAAAACGTCAATGATTAACAGAACTGACGTCATACTCTACCACAATGATTCCCAGTTTATACCCACAGGCTAAAGGGACTGCAATGGGAAAGTGGTTTGCACAAACCTATATGGGGGCATTCATCTTCTTGCCATCCATGGACAAATATCATTATCATGTATAAAAGATACATTGATCACAACACCCAGATTAATCTCTGTCAGGAAAACACTAAACATCTATTGAACATCTTGATGGTTCCACAATAGACAATTCTGACCTATCCAGAAGATAGGTGATAAATGTTGACCACTGGGGCTCCAAACCCTAAATCAAGAACCCAGAGTCCTCCATTCTTCTTCACTGTGAATGCAGTGAAGGAGTCTTTGGAGAAGTGATTATTTTCAATAATCAGAAATGTATCCCCTGTCTTGTGGATATCTATAAATATAAGAAAAGGCCAGTTCATCGGGTGTAGAGAAGGCGCAGGTGTTGAGAGCACCAACTATATGTGAAGGTTAAACATGGTTCCAGCGTCCTCCTAAAAGAATGAACTTTAGGTAACATCCAGTAACCGAAAACAGAGCAGGATTTCTTACGCATTTCAGGCAGAAATTACCCATAGCAATGATTTCTGCCCGAAACACAAAAGAGAACCTGGTCTGTTTTCTCTGTTACTGGATTTTACCCTGAAGAAATACAATTATTCTTTTAAGAGGAGGCTGGAGCCATGTTTAACCTATCTTGTGGATAAGCGTTAAATGACTATTGTAGGAAAGCCCCCTTAAGCCCATAGAAAACAGACAGCCTTCTTGACTACAAGATCTCATACAATACATGAAAGAAAAATGCAGCATAAGGACAGTTTGAAAGACTTTAAAGGGGATGTATCGCTTCTTTAGTTCGGCTGATTCACACTGCTCTCCGCTTCTCAACTCTAGAAATGCAGGGGTGTTTCTTCCCCTCCCAGCTGGGTGATATCATCCCCCCTTCACTGTTCATGCCGGATCCCGAAACTCCGCCCCCCTCTCTGAGTCCACATGTCACTGTGTCTCTCCCTATCAGTCTTATTTTGTAAAAAGCTGTATACATACCAAAAAGGCGCATTCAATCTAGACTGAGCACTGATCTCTTCTCTCAAAAAGCTAGAATTTTTGAAGCTTTCTATGAACGGCAAAAGATCTCCCCTTTTATGCAGGAGAGGCAGGGATCGACATACAATTGTGCTTTTTCCTGATTGTAGAAGCCCTGCAGTGTTATTCTGTTTCTTCTGACTGTGCAGAGTGAAAATGTGTCGGTCCCTTACTTTTAATGAAAGACAGGAATGCACGCTCCATGAATACAGCCGACCGGGGGGGCTGAACAAAATGAAAATGAGTTTCTCGCTAGTGAAAAGCAAGGAGGAGGGATCGGACCAGCACTGGATATCAGTGTAAACAGAAAATACGGGATTCTGTGATAACAAGACAGCTTTGCTAATGACATTCATTTGCAAAGTTGATTGTATTCACTGTCCCCTTATTCTGAAGATCATTCAATGAAATGATAAAACCCCTTTAAATTAGGACAAAAAGGTTAACGTGGGATCCTCCAAAATGGGCATTTAATCACTTTTCTAAATATATGCGATTAAAAAAAAAAAAGTGAAGCCTCTGAGAGCTACTGCTTTCTTTATACGTCCTTAGTTTCCTGACAGTTTACATTAGACACGACCAGGACACTGACAGGAGCTGATCTGGCCATGCTTGCCTGTTTGAACTTCTTATCTGATGACAGGGAGCATGAAGGATCTTGCAAGGGACTGTGGAGAAAGATCCTGTGTCTTTTGTATAGAGAATCCACTGGTTGTAATTTAATTATTTGAGTAAACATTGCAGAGCTCTCTGCTTCCTGGCTCTGCTCAGCCCCCGCTCCCTCTCCCCCCTGCAGCCCTTCATAACACTGTATGCTTTGTTTATCTTCTCTCCTGAGCAGATAAGAGGTAAGGAACTCACTTCTTGGCAAAATCCCTTTAACAATGCCTTCCTGAAGATCAAAAGAATGTCCCACATCATTAAAAAATGACTTCAAGACACGAGTCTCTAAAGAAGTTACCACCCTTATTTAGTTCATGCCCAAGAACCTTAGGTCTTTCCTACCAACCCGTTGCATTATGCGTGGTCACGTTTCACCACCCCTTGCTCCATGTTAGCCGTTATGATTAGTCCTCATCATCTTGTCTGTGACGGAGACCTCTGTATTTTCTAGTGTTTTCTCTTTTTAAAACCATTTACTGGGATGTTTCTACAGATGACAAGAATGTGCCTCAAAACGTGTTGCAATTTTGAGACAAAGTTGATGCTTTTTGAATAACCTGAACTTCATTTGCCAGAACTACTCAATTTGCCAAATTATACAGCTTCATTACATAGTATGAGGTGCTCTGCCTGTCTATTCTTTTTCTACCATTTCTCTTCTTTAAATGGGTTTTATCGTTTGAAGTGTTCGTGCTCTTCAGCCAATTCTATGAGATTGAATTTGAAATCCAGGGGTGAGTCTCTCCTATCAGCAGGCGTCTCTCTCCTCTCAGCAGGCGTCTCTCTCCTCCCACTGAAGAAGCTGTGACATTATCATTCTATGTAAAACAGGGAGGGGAAGGTTGTCTGGAGAGGACAGCTATGCAGCCTCCTGCAATGTTCTCTTGTCTGCAGAGCCTTAAGCTTCAGGCTCCACCAGCTCCTTGCTGTGCTATAAACAGTTTAATCATACAGCCTGAACTTATAAACACATGTGAGGAATACACACTGCCTTCCCCCCTTGTCCCCCCTCCCCCTTTGTTATCAGGCAGAATACTGTGTGATTGTGTTATATGAAGGGATGAGTTAAACAGTCAGTAATTAGCCAGATCATTCACCTTAGTGCTGGGAGATGAGTATACAGCCAGAGCCCTCTCACATACGGTTTTTTCTTTGGGTTTTAAAAACCCCAAGGGAAAAACCAGAGTGTGAGCGCCAATCACAGGCAGGGGGGGTTCCCCGGGGCAGAAAACCAACCGGGGGATGTCCACACAGGCGAATGAAAGTCCCCAACCCGCCAATCACCAAAAAGAGGGCTGTCCTACTAGCGCTGCAAAAAAAACTATTGATGCACATAAAAGGGGTGTTCACACGGCTTATTCCGATGGATTTTGTGAGCCGGATTGCGCTCGAATCCCACGGAATAAGGGGGGGCCGAGGGCGGGGGGCCGGAGCGCGGGTGGGCGCCGCCCCCGGCCCCATAGACTGACATTATCTACGGCGCGTACGCGCCCCCCCCCTTTGTTTAAAATAGAAGTAATGTGCATGTCACTTTCCATTTCCCCCGCGGCGCGGAAGCAGCGAAGAATTCCATATTCTCTATGAGAGTCAGTGGATTACCGTAATTACTCCACCGGATTGGCGCCGTACTGCATGTCCAAATCCGGCGCGGGTACTGCGCTGCAATCCACGGAGAAATAAGCCGTGTGAACACGGCCTAAAGCTCATATCTACTATACTGACTGAGGTAATGCAAACCAAAAGTGCTAATTTTTACTGTCCCCATTATCTGAGATATGATCTTTGTTGCAAGAAAACCCCTTTAAGCTAGCTATACATATTACAAACAACAAAATCTGTATTCGTTCTGCATGAAGAGCGTGCCCCTGCCAGACACTTCTGATGGCAGCTTAGCTATCCAATCCCATTGTTTTCTAGGGCATAAGATCCAACTGCCCAATCCTGTTCACCTCACATCTGTGGGGAGGGGGGGGGGGGAATAGTCTGAAGCGCACCATACACGAGTTGATCAGCAAGTTGGGCCAATATTTATCTAATGTCTATGACCAGCTTAAAAGGGAACCTGTTGCATCTGGTGATTTGTTCTCGTAAATATTTATATTCCCTATGATAGAACAATCCTGGAGCATCTTCTCTTATAACCCTGTGTTGTGCTGTTCCTGTTCGTCCTTCTACTAATGTTTTCCTGTATCTGTCAGCTGGGTGTTACTTTTACAGTTTCCAAGGGGTGTGTCCATGCACACAGTGACCATCAGCAGGGATTGGACACACCCTCAATTGGTAACACCCATTTCACATATTCAGTAATCAATTTCTATCAGCAATAAAAGAGCACAACAGAGTTATAAGAGAAGATGCTCCAAAATCAGGAGATGCCACTGAACAACAGGAGGTGGTTTCTGCTAAGACTCTTCTACGAGTATGGCACTAAAAACTTAAATTTATATTAATAAAAAAAAAAACAAAATCAAATAAATGGCAGCAGTAACTATGCAAGCACACCGGTTCCATGTTCCTATGATTCGCTCTGGTCTATGAACAGCTTAAGAATACAGAATAATAAATGACATTCTAACATCTTAGGCCCTATTCACATAGCGTTTTTGGCCCCCCGTCCATGGTATCGGTCAGAACACGGTAAAAACCTATTCCGACTATTGTTGAGCCGAACGGTTTTTGGAAAGGGATATTCGGCAAAAATTTACGGTTTCCGAGCCCATTGAATTTTTTTAAGGGGGTTCCCCCGTTCGGCTCGGCCAGATTTTCTATGAAGGAAAAGCCCAAATTGGGATTTACTTTACCTACAGAAGTCTGGGGCCCATCAAAAAAAATTCTTTTGGGATACTTTTTGTATTGTATCCTGATGGCCCAAAGGGGCAGAAACAGTAATAAGGGGGTATAAATTTGCGTGCATGAACAAATGTCATACAAGTTCATCTTTTTTTTTTTCTTTCGCATTCAGGCACTTGAATGCTGGGAGACATGTAATCACTTCCCCTTTTTGAGATTTTTAAAAACTCAACAGAAAGTATTTTCCTGTTTTTATCTTTTATAAGGAGTTGGCACTAAAATCTTAAATATACATTAATAAAAAAAAAATCAAAAAAAATGCGCAGTAACTATGTAAGCACACCGGTTCCATGTTCCTATGATTTGCTCTGGTCTATAAACAGCTTAAGAATACAGAATAATACATGACATTCTAACATCTTAGACCCATTCAATTTTGGGTTTTTGGTTCCCTGTCAATGGTATCGGTCAGAATACTGTAAAAACTTAGCCAGACTAGTGTTGAGCCCAACGTTTGGAAAAAAGGGGTTCGGCACAACTTTTTCGGTTTCCCGAGCCCATTGATTTGGATTTATGGGGTTTTTTGGGGGCCCGAACTCGAATTTTTTTAATGCTCGCTCATCTCTTATCCCGGCTGATACTGCGGCTGGGGGTCCTATGGGGGGCCCGACTTTATGAAGCTAAGTATCAATTAGAACTCATTTTCCCTACAGAAATTTTGGTCCATGCAGATCTATTTGGGGTACTTTTTAATTTATCCTGATGGATACCACAAACGGGGGCAGAAAACAGTACATAAGTGGGATATAAACTTTGCGTGTCTATGAACAAATGTCATACAAGTTCATCTTTTTTTCCCCTTTTAAACATCTCTCAAGCATTCAGGACACTTGAACTGCTGGGAGACATGTAATGCACTTCCCTTTATTGAGAGTTGTAAATTCTACAACAGACAAGATATTTCCTGTTTATTACTAGCAGTGTGTAAACGCTAAAATCAAAAGAGTCACAAAAATAGTATACAATATATATACAATGTACAACAGCCCTGCTTCCATCTGCTGCTCCATAAATTACAATGTTAAAAGGTCAGCAACTCTAAATATAGAGAAAAAAAATCATTTCCATCTGATGCAGAACAATATATAAAGTGAATGACCAAAATCTGTTACAGGGCCCCTACCAAGTGTTATTCATAATACTGGGGTCATTCTATGTGGCAGAAGGGTCCAAGTGTGACTTCTTCCTATGCACCCATGATAGCTATGCTGCTGAGAACACGTAATCTCACCTAAGAGCACCTTAATGACTATAGTGGTATAAACTTCTTACCAACATAAAGATGTAAAACAGCGATAAGTATGTCAGCTATAAATCACATGAAGCTTAGCAATACTGACGTCAATCGTTGTCTATGAGCACGACTCGTGTTTGCCAGCACAAATGACCTATATGTTGCACAAGCTCACAATAATATCCTCATCAAGTCCACCACCAGATGGGAAACCAGATAAAAAAAAGTTTGTATACAAAAAATAGATTTGCTTTTCTACGTTGAATCTGGGCCAATGTCAAATTTGCTCTAAAGCAGTGTGATTTAATGATCAAATTTTGGCAAGAATCGGCAGATAAAAAAAACAAACAAACAGGTTTTTAGGGGTTATAATGGGTTAACATGCCGTTTAGTATTACTATGGTTCCCGCGTTGCATCCAGCATGGCATCACTTCCTGAGCAACAGCGGACATCACTTTTGGTCTCCATAGGTTACCCCTAGGGTTAATTCATGACGCTCTTTGGGGTAACCTATAAAAAATAAAAGTGATGTTGGATGGTCACAACCTATTTGTTTACTGGTGGCGGAGCAAAAGTGTGGCCTCAAGCGAGCTTGAAAGTCAGGAACCTCCTAACCACTAGAAGCAATAAATTAGAGTTATGGGTAGCGAGAAGGTTAGAGATGTGTGGAACTTAACAGGGGCCTATTTGGGCAAAATTATATATAATCGAAACAAATTTCGTACAGTGGAAGCAGGGCGACAATACCGTGCCATTTTATAGTTTATTTGCTGGACTCACTATCTTATCACTTGATTTGCAGACATAAGTTATATGAGGAACCTTGAAGCCAAGGAGGGGCAGGAGGGCTGTCATTTATTCATGGCAGAGGAACTAGATGTAGTAAATAGGATCTGCATTCGAATAAAGCCTTTTTGCCACTTCTGCAAACGTTATATGCTATATAGGATGTAAGTGTATTAACTTCATACCCTGTGCATTAACCAGACACCCCGAATTCGCCCAATATCTTTGCACTAAGGCTCGTTGCACACTGTTTTTTTTGACATGTGTTTTTTTTATAAGCCAAAGTCAGGAGTGGACTCTACACAGAGAAGTATGATGAAAAGGGTTGTACTTCTGTGTTTTGGATCCATTACTGGTTTTGGCATACAAATACTTTTGAAAAAAAGAACATAGGGCCACATGTATGAAAACTTTCTAGATCTAAAATTCACTTTGTTGCCCATAGCAACCAGAGCACCCCTTTAATTTTTCTAGAGCACGGTATGAAACGAAAGGGGAGCTCTGAGTGAATTCGAGTTTTAGACCTAGACAGTTTTCATACATGAGGCTCGTAGTGTGCACTGAGCCATTCTGACTTACAATCACAACATGATGGTGAATAATTGGGTTTTTAGTAACATAGGATGCAACTGAACATAGATTAGTCAGGAAGACGGAACACAACCACACTGATGACTGACTGTTTGCACACAGTCATCACATCATCAAGACCTGCCTGATGACACATTTTTTACGTGTCAGATTCTTTTCTGCTAGGGTGGCAGCGATTAATGGAAAAGGATTGCTTCAGGTGATTTACATGTAGTGATGCAGTCAGTATCAAATCAAGTAATCATTCTATCCATTTACTCTGCTGTATCCGGGTACATCGTGCATAGCAATGCTTAGGCCTAGAGGTGAACGCTGACAGCAAAATGCCACTGTGCAAGTCTGGGCCCCCATGATGGCAAGAAAAGTACATATATATTACATAGGACACATACTATAGGCTACGCCACTCACCAATCACCTGTATGCCATTAACAGGTCTATAGTCTGGCCATGTATAACCAATCTGTTTCTGCCTTACTCTTAAGTATAAAACCAAAGATCCATGATGTCTGACCTTTTCTCATTTCCAATCATTAAAGGGGTTATCCAGATGAGGAAAAAAATAATCTAGCTGCAAAATGTAATGTAATATTAGCAATATATCCCATCCTCACTTACTACATCCCCTGCCACTCCAGCACTAATGGTTCTCTATTCAGTCTCTGTTTACATGGCAGCAGTGATTACATGCTAGATCGGCTACAGTGGTCAGTGGGGCATATTCTTAGGGTGACTGCCTGCAGCGGGGCATTTCTACAGGACGACCACTGGCAGCAGTCATGGCATATCCTGACTACAGCTATGTAAAGCATAAGTGTTCAGCAGCCAGATTTATTCTTTTTTTGTATCTGAAGTCTGAAGTCTTTAGTTACATATTGCACCGTCTACTAGTTATGGAGGAGAGGTGGAGGAATGCCCATCGTTTCTTATCCTCCTTCTCCACTTTCTAAGGCTATGTTCACACGGCTTATTTCGGGGCGTATTTACGGACGTATGACGTCCGCAAATACGTGTCACAATTGTTGGCGCTATTTTGCGTCGTAAATTACAATCCCATTCTTTTCTATGGAGGATTTACGTTTTACGAAAATATGCACCAATAAGTGACAGGGGACTTTATTTTACGGATCGTTTTACGTACGTATTTACGCCCGAAAATACGTCGCGAAAAATATGCCTCTGTAGTGAACGACGAGGCGTATTTTTACATTGGAATAAATGCTAATCTAATTGTTCATTATTTGAAACGTATTTGGGGACGTATTTGCAGATGTAATTACGTCCGTAAATACGCCCCGAAATAAGCCGTGTGAACATAACCTACCAGTGCCGCACTGCTGTGTTACACCACCGGTGGACACAATTCTATATCCTATAAAACATCATATATCTCCTCTGTGCAGCTGTAGCGGCTGCACCGCAGGTAGGTCCACCCCTGGCTCAGGCACATGTACTACAATACATTATTCAGACAAATCAAGCAAACACGGATAGACTTTGATACACTGACTGATGCCTATCCCTCAATTTCCACACAGTACTGTATAAAATGAAAGTGTGTCTGAAGTCTGTAATACACTCGACAGTCATAATTCACCTGAGCCTCACCCTGTTTCAACTTCTGGAGAAACTTAAAAGTCTTATTGTATTCACCCACAAGAGCGTATAATGCTTTGATCACAGATATCACACAGATCCTGCATGGTCCAGGGATAGAAACGATTGCTCTGGAAAATACTGCAGCTTTTCCCACCCAACCTGTTTTATTCTTCTGTATTGTAGTCTGTGCATGACGTGTGCAGTTCACCTATTAAAGCAGAAAACTAAATCCGTAGGTTTCGATCATCAAAAAAATACCACGTACCGAAGTTAGTTTTTAAAAATAGTTTTTTAATGGGAATCTTTTAGTAATGGTTATCCCGATTTTCATGGTTTAGGAATAGAACATTAGAGGTGCACTTAAAGGGGTTGTCCACTTTATCTAAAAATAAAATAAGCTATTGATGCCCAAATAATGTAACTCCCCCCCTCCAAAACAAAACAGTCACTCCCCACTTAAAGGGGTTGTCTCACTACGTCGATTCATCTTACCTCAGTCCTGTTTTCTTGGTTTCATTTTGAATTCAGAGGTGTGGTTATGGCTTCCACTAGGCCTGCAGTAGAAGCAGGTCTGTAGTATAGCAAACCAGTTGCTGCCAGCCTATTATGAGAGATTGAACAGGTCTGTAGCTATAGCGACCTGAGGAGCTGATGCAGCCCATGCAAGAGGGGATATCTAGGAATACGTAGGACACTGTTAATGGACATATATTGCAAATTGACTTTGTTTTGCAAGGTCTTTAACATAAAAAGCAAGCCTTGTAGTGAGACAACCCCATTAACTGCCCTTCTAGCACCGGCTCTCCCTGGTCCTCTGCTTTCTTCCCGTCCCTGGCTGAAACGGGACCTCATTGCTGCAGCCACTGGTTTGCTATAGTGGCTATAGTGCCTTAACTCAATGTTCAGAGGTGTTGACAAGGCAGTGGTATGTGACCACTACGTACAATCAGCAGCTGCAGCAGTGATGTCCATTTGGCTAGAGACGGGAAGAAAACAGGATACTGGGGAGAGTCAGCACTGGAAAAGAAGTGAGGTGGAAGGAGAGTATAGAGTTTTTATTTAGATTATACAGGCAACAATAGTTTATTTTATTTTTTAAATTATATGGACAACCCCTTTAAGACCGGCAGACAAAAAGAGTGGTAGAAAGGAGGGCATAGGTAGGAAATGTAGTTCAACAATTCTGACTTGGCTCATGCTTACCAACTCTTCTGATTCTTTCAGGAGTATTCTAGAAGCCCGATCATAATAGAGAAAACCTTTCCCAAAAATGGGTATTATGGGGGGTTGTGCTGTCCAGTTCTGGGGCATTCCCAGGAGCAGGGTTAAGACCTCCCAGATGTCAGTTGTAAAGGTTGGCAATTATGTTTTGGAGACATTTAGCATCTTAAAAATTCTAGGAAAACAGACTTAATAAGCTGCAATAGTTCCCAATAGTGATCACTGCCCAATGTCTATAATGCATTTAGATTAGCATCAGGTAAAAATTGTAACTAGCAAAGTGGCCAGAGACGGTTTGCTTTGGAGAAGACTTTCCTGCCCTGCTGGGAGATTAGAAGTCATCCATTTCTTAGGACACTTAGCAATCCAGAAGGGTCTGTAAGTACTAGTCAAGGTATTTAGAAAGCCAAAATGACTGTTCCCGCCAACAACTCTTGCTCCCAACTCCACCATTAACATGCACCTTCAGCTTGGCTGAACACGTATGCCATTTCAATGGAGGGAGGAGGTCTACAGTAGTTTTAACGCAGCAATGGTTCACAACTCATTAACAGGATAGGTCATAAAACACTAAATCAGTGAGGATCTGACAACTAAGGGTAAGTTCACACGGCTTATTTTGGGGCGCATTTCGCCACGTATTGAGAGCGTACTGCGGTCTAATACGAGCGAAATGCACCCCAATCATTACGGTAATCCACACTTCTCATAGAGAACTATGGATTACGCCTCCTCTCCCCGCTCGTACAATATGATTGTATTGTACAAGCGGGGAGATAATTGACATGTCATTTATTTACAGCGCTTACGCACTGGGAGTAATGACGGTCTATGGGCCGGCAGGTTGTCCCCCTCCCTCCCCCCCGCATCGTGGGAGTACGCGCCGATCGACGTGAGCTCCCGAACACCCGGCATAATTGCGGGGCGTACTGTACGCCCTGCAATTAAGCCGTGTGAACATACCCTAAGACTCCGGTATTCTTGAGAATTGCACTCCAAGTACTGTTATATACAAATAAAATTTAGAGTTTGTGCCACAACACAAAGTATTGGAGTGAAATAACCAAATTTTACACATGACATTCTGGTCCAGCTTGGACCTTAATCATGTAGGACATTGTAAAGTAATGACGAAAATGACAAGTGTAAACCCACGATAAAAGAATATATATATATATATATATTAATATATATACTATATATATATATAAATATATAACACAAACACACACACAACACACACACACACACACACACACACACACACCACGAAAGTATTCGGCCCCCTTGAACTTTTCAACCTTCTGCCACATTTCAGGCTTCAAACAAATATAACATTTTTATTTTTTGTGAAGAAACAACAAGTGGGACACAATTGTGAAGTGAAACGAAATGTATTGGATATTTTAAACTTTTGTAAGAAATAAAAAACTGAAGTAGGGCGTGCAATATTATTCGGCCCCTTTACTTTCATTGCAGCAAACTCACTCCAGAAGTTCAATGAGGATCTCTGAATGATCCAATGTTGTCCTAAATGACTGATGATGATAAATAGAATCTACCTGTGTATAATCAAGTCTCCGTATAAATGAACCTCCTCTGTGATGGTCTCAGGGTTCTGTTTAAAGCATAGAGAGCATCATGAAGACCAAGGAACACACCAGGCAGGTCCATGATACTGTTGTGGAGAAGTTTAAAGCCGGATTTGGATACAAAAAGATTTCCCAAACTTTAGACGTTCCACGAAGCACTGTGCAAGCGATCATATTGAAATGGAAGGAGTATCAGACCACTGCAAATCTACCAAGACCCGGCCGTCCCTCTAAACCAGTGGTTCTCAACCTTTCTAATGCCGTGACCCCGCAATACAATTCCTCATGCTGCGGTGACCCCAAACCAAAAAATAATTTTGATGGCTACTTCAAACTGTAATTTTGCTACATGAGGGGTTACATAATATGTGACGCCTCTGAGCGGTATACCTTCTACTTTGTCACATATACATATAAAAGGATTTACCCCCACTGCTGTACCTCCTGTTACATAGTAATAGTAACCTTGTCCGGGGGAGGCTGTGATTGGCACATGAGGGGTTAAAATATATGACCCCTCATGTGCCACTCACAGCCCCCCCCTATAAGGGGGGGGGGTAAATGTAATGTGTAAAATCATGTGATGGCTGTATGTGGTACAAGTAACAGGTAATAATATATTACTTGTACCACATACAGACATTACATGATGCAATGGTTGGTGTGTGTTTAACACTAAATTACCTTGCAGCCAGGAACAGCCCTGCCGTACAGTGTCAGCGTTCTCTTTTGCACTGAGCACGGCAGGGCTGTTCCTGACGCTTGGTACATATTGTGGGCGTGTGATGCAGCGCGCTTTCAGCGTCCTGCACGCACCGCCCACAAGAACTGGCGGGACGTAAGTCCGTACTCGCCGCAGCGCCGCTCACAGAGCCACCAATGCTGCGAGTAACGGCACTATGCAAGCAGCTGCAGGGAGGGGCGCAGCGGCGGCCACAGCGCTCCTCCCTGCAGCTATTAAGCCAGTGCGGCGCCCCTCTCAGCTCTCCGGCCAACCTGCCCGGGCTAGGGGCGACCCCTGTGTTTTGGTTGTTCGACCCCCGCCGGGGTCGCGACCCACAGGTTGAGAACCGCTGCTCTAAACTTTCATCTCACACAAGGAGAAGACTGATCAGCCAAGAGGCCCATGATCACTCTGGATGAACTGCAGAGATCTACAGCTGAGGTGGGAGAGTCTGTCCATAGGACAACAATCAGTCGTACACTGCACAAATATGGCCTTTATGGAAGAGGCAAGAAGAAGCCATTCCTCAAAAGATATCCATAAAAAAGTCTTGTTTAAAGTTTGCCACAAACCGCCTGGGAGACACCAAACATGTGGAAGAAGGGGCTCTGCTCAGATGAAACCAAAATCCAACTTTTTGGCCACAATGCAAAACAATATGCTTGGTGTAAAGGCAACACAGCTCATCCCCCTGAACCATCCCCACTGTCACACATGGTGGTGGCAGCATCATGGTTTGGGCTTTTCTTCAGCAGGGACAGGGAAGAGGGTTAAAATTGATGGGAAAATGGATGGAGCCAAATACAGGACCATTCTGGAAGAAAACCTGTTGGAGTCTGCAAAAGACCTGAGACTGGGACGGAGATTTATCTTCCAACAAGACAATGATCCCAAACATAAAGCAAAATCTACAATGGAAGGTTCACAAATAAACGTATCCAGGTGTTAGAATGGCCAAGTCACAGTCCAGACCCGAATCCAATGGAGAATCTGTGGAAAGAACTGAAAACTGCTGTTCCATCCAACGCTCTCCATCCAACCTCACTGAGATCCAGCTGTTCACAAACGCTCTCCATCCAACCTCACTGAGCTCCAGCTGTTCACAAACGCTCTCCATCCAACCTCACTGAGCTCCAGCTGTTCACAAACGCTCTCCATCCAACCTCACTGAGCTCCAGCTGTTCACAAACGCTCTCCATCCAACCTCACTGAGCTCCAGCTGTTCACAAACGCTCTCCATCCAACCTCACTGAGCTCCAGCTGCGCTAAGGAAGAATGGGCAAGAATGTCAGTCTCTCCATGTGCAAAACTGATAGAGACAGAACCCAAGCGGCTTGCAGCTGTAATCGCAGCAAAAGGAGGCCGAATAATTTTGCACGCCCCACTTTTCATTTTTTTATTTTTTACAAGAGTTTAAAATATCCAATAAATTTTGTCCCACTTGTTGTTGATTCTTCACCCAAAAAATTTTAATTTGATATCTTTATATGTTTGAAGCCTGAAATGTGGAAAAAGGTAGAAAAAGTTCAAGGGGGCCCAAATACTTTCGCAGGCACTGTATATATACACACACACACACCGAAAATGGAGAAAAATGCATAGAATACCAGTATATTTTTTGCACAATGGTGTATTAACCAAAATAGCCCGTTGCTGTACTTTTTCTTTTTTTTTACATTAACCATAACATCTTTGATATATGTATACCATATAAATCTTGCGTGCTATTTTGGTCTATATATCCTTGTACCACAATATATTGATCTCTGTAGTATACAATGCATTTATCTCTATATATATTTTTTATCAGTAGTTGACTCTTATTTCACTTTTGTTATTCATTTACCATGTCCTACATGATTAAGGTCCATGCCGGACCAGAATGTCCTGTGTAATGTTTGGTTACTTCACGCCAATACTTTGTGTTGTGGCATAACCTCTAAGTTTTATTTGCTTTTAAAACTATTTTGAGTGCTGTGAATTTTCTGCTGTATGTTCCTGGGCTGCAATGTCCTTCCATGAGACTCCAACTATTTCCCCCCAGAGTGCCGAGCATACCTTCTATAGCTATAATCCTGAGAATGGGTCATTCCACTTGGCAAGGACAGAGCATTGTGTGCATGTGTGACGACTCTTCATTGACATTAATAGAAGTTACAAAAAACGCTAAATGAAATTCCAATGTAGGCTCAGTGTGCCATGTTAGTGTTGGTGGCCGTAAGCAGAACATGCCTAGCCTGCTCCTTCATTATAAATGAGAAAACCACCCTGTTAAGATCAGTGGGAGAACCACTGGATAGACCGCCAATGTTTTAGGACATATTCTACGATAAGAAAGCCGTATTGAGTGGTGCCAAATCGCTGATATGCCTAAAACCTGTCTCAAGGATCATCAAGGAATGGTCATGCAGCCCCAACATCCTTAGAAAATCCCTCAAAATTCCTAAGATGTGCCGAGAAATCTAACCGAATAGTCAGCATTTTAAGGGGAAAACATAAGCTAATAATTGTTCTTCCACTCCGCCCTCACATTAGTCATAAGAAAATTTGCTCAATTGTGGATGAGTAATTTGAATAATAAGCAAACACATTAGCATTGCAGCTCGAAGATATTTGATAAGTAGATCCAGCAGTTCGGAGCTCCATACCAGCTGGAGTGCTCAGTTCTGGCTTCCCAACCTTTCCTTTGAAACAGAATACATCAGGATTCCAGCAGAAAATGAACGTAGTAAGAGACAAAGAGGAATTATGATCCAGATAGTCTCTCCCTCCCACAGCATTGTTGTAACCATTCCAGACAGAGATCTTATAGAGTGAAATGTGTTAAATGACAATGTGAGCAAGCGGAGCATCAAAGCAGCACGCAGCCCACCATGCATACATTTCTCCTTGCCGCACAACAAAAGCTTCTGTTTTGCCTCTGTTTACAGTGAGACAAACTTAAAATGCCATTCCCCGAGACCCAGACACAAGCATATGCTATGCAGGAATGAAAAAAGGTACAAATGTGGATACTCAAAAAAAAAAAAAAAAAAAAAAAAAAAAAAAAAAAGAAGGGAGGGGGGCAACAGAGCAAGAATCCAGAATGCTTTTCTCCAAGTGCCAACACATCAGTTTTATTGCAGAGCACATCAAGAGGCAAACAAACAATCTGTCTTGTTGTGAGAAAGATGGGCCATCCCTGGTCAGGTTCTGTACACCATGTGTCACGACTCCGTCAAACAGAAACCAAAATGCAGTGCCAGAACTGCTGCTCCACGAACCCTGTTGATGATAATTTACCTTATTGCGTTATAATGGGTTCCATCAAGATATCCTTAAAAGGGGTGTTCTCACCATACTGTTTCACTGAGCCTGTTCTTCACAGTCAGGCTCCCACTTTTTGTTGAGGCTGTGGGTGATTCTACAGCAGTCACTGACTTTTCAGCTCTGCTATTCCTAGCTGAGCCTATTACAGGGACATTGGTGATGGAGGGGTCTAAACAGCAGGCAGAAGGCTATAGAGCTCTAAAGGGTTAAAGTTTGTTGATATGAAACAAACAAGCTCCTGCGGTCCTGACAAGACACAGCAGGAAGTGATTTCACCATCAGGGTCAAAGAGAGATGGTTGGTAATTAGAGAAACATGTGTACACAAGCAGTAAATAAAAACAGGATTTAGCTCTGAAAGGAAGCAAATTCAGAACAGCAATGTATTTGGTAATGGTATTTATTTAACTTTTCCTACATGTTTAAAGCTAATCATTGTGGTAAGAATACCCCTTGAATTTTGTTGTTCTTCCTATGAAAAAACAATAGAATTTGTGATGGAGGCTTATAAGAGAGGCTCCAAAACAAAGGCAAACAAGGCATAAAAGCCAACATGATATAAAAAATTCTGTCCCAAGGCAATGACTAAGCCAAAAATAGTTGGAACATCAGGAAAAACCTCTGAATTTGTGTTTGATCAGATGGTACAGGAGGAGGCCACCAGTTCCCATAGATGCTATATTACGAATCTTTACACCACAGATCCATAGTAAGGTTTTGTGCATGAGGTGTAAAGATCTCCGTACAGATCAGAATATAGTTTTACCAAACCTGTTGATTTGGTCTGTACTGGATAACCGTTAATTGTGCAGGGGGGCCACCTCTGAATGGGGGTTTTGAGGGCCCATTCTTAAACGGTGTTACGGGAGTTCAATAAACTTGTCCGTCGGGGCATGATAAAAAAAAAAAAATATAGAAGAAAAGAACTCACTTTCTGGACGCTCTTGTGCAGTCTCGGTTTCCGTCCTGTTCATCTCGGCTGTAGCAGTGAATGTTCATGTGACAGGTGCATCCAATCACAAACATCACTTGCATGTGACCACTATGGCCTGTAATTGGCTGAATCAGTCACGTAAACGTTCACTGCTTTAGCCTAAATGAACGGAACGGCCGCCGGGACTGAATGGGAGCGCCAAGGAAGGGAGTAGGATTCTTTTCTTCTGTATGAACTCATGAAACACCCATTTAAGATCGGTGGAGGTTTCAGACCCGTTACACATTTTTGGCATTTCCTATCAATACACTATAAAATGTGCGAGATGTGAAAACTCCTTTAAAACCCTTGTCCTCTGCTGCCACGGTCTCAATCTAAACATCAAAGCCAGCAAGTGAGCTGCAGAACACCATAAAAAAAATGAAAATATCGATAAATCTACATGTATAGTAAATCTGCTTAGGCTTTTTTCCTACTTCTTGGAAGTGTTTTATAGGGGTATACATTAGGGGGATTGAAATAACATTATGTAAGTATTTATTAGATACCAGAGCTTACCCGATTCATTTACCAAACACCCCAAGAACTTTCCCGGCCCATGTGCCAAATGCACACAGCTACTGTAGTCTAAACACAGCCATAGTCATCCACTTAATGCAAAATACAGATTAAATCTGGGCAGGTGTGAACCAGGCCTGGGGGTGTTTAACACATATTTATGCTTAACCTGGAGGCCTAACAGCTGGAAACCAGGACTAAATCTCTGCCTGGACTGTAAGGTTAGGTCTATACAGTACAAATTTTTTACCGTTTTAAAAACCAGCGGAATATGCAACATGTTGCATATTCTGTAGGATTGCTGTCGGATTCCCATACATTCAATGTACAGGGCCGATGGCAAATCCGAAAAACGACTGCGGCTTATGCGCAAAACCGCACCAAAAACCGCGATCCAGCACTGTCAAAATGCCGTCGGATTTTAGACAGCATTTTGACATTTGCTGTGCAGCCTTAAGAGTTAAAAGGTTATTTTTTTAAACTTCCTACAATTATCCCATTTTATGTACTAGCAGCTTAAACCGAAATTAGTGGCTATAAACTTACAAAAATTCTGTTTTAATCAGATAAAAATGCAGGAGCCAAGAAATATTTGCAAACGCATAAGATACAGTTTATTACGTCTCCTAACCAGGTTGTCTGGATCAGTAAAATTTAAAGGGCACACATGGAGTGGCGTCAGGATCCACCTAAAGTCCACATACAGCAAAATCTGCGAATGCAAGACATGGATTTCCCCCCTATTCACTGAAAAAGGTGAAATCTGTGGCCAAAACCCACAACACAAAACGGTCATACCAATGGTTTAAGAAAGCACAGTGCAGATCAATTTCTGTGCAGAAATTTTTGGCAGCATCTGGATAAAATCTTTTAAAATCTCAGTGACTTTGCTGCTAATCTGTGGATTGTAGTCCACAAATCAGGCCAGATAATCCACAGCATATCCACTCTAAGGGCACATTCACATGGATTGGATTTGCGGCGGATTTTGGTGTGTAGTTATCGCAGATTTTAATGCATGAGTTTTCTACACCGACATCAATGGGAGAAGGCAAAATATGCAGAGAACCCTTTCTTGTGGATTTTGCCGTCTCCTATTGAAGTCAAATGTAGAAAAATCTGCAACAAAATCCATGCTGGTTGTTGCAGATTTTGAAGCATGGATTTATCTGTAGATTTTACTGCGGATTTTTCTAGGACAATAGGCTGGACTACACTGACGCATATTTTTTTCAGCTTTAGAAACTATGCAACTAGGTTTATTCTGCAGAAATGTTGTGGATTTTACAGTTCTGCCCCCTTGGGACAAACGCTAACAGAACATTAAGGGCTGAACCCCACGGCAGGTCTTTCAGCCGGTTCTACAGACAGTTTTTGGTTTTGACAGCCGTCTGTAAACCAACTGTCAAACTATTACAGACCTCTATGGAAAATCCGTGCAGTGGGGACCGCCGGGCTGTTTTTCAGACCACTGGTGGTCCAAAAAAAACATAGAACATGTTCCTTCTTCTGTCCAGTGTCTGGGCGGAACATGAACAGGTCAATGCGAAGTGGTAGGGCTTTTCTCCGCAAACTGCTGAGAAAAGCCATCCCCCTGCAGCCGTGTACACGGCCCCAAAACAGAGCAAATACCGGTCAGATAATTCAACCGGTATTTACTCTGTGCTAAGTAAACTCCCCTAAACATTACTCTGTGGAGAGCCAATAGCAGCTAATACAGGAAGACTTTACAACTATTCAGCAAAGCTAGAGTCAAAAGGCACCATGGGATGCCATATAACCACAACCTGTGAAAATAATGTCAAATCTGTCTACAAAGCGGGTGGGGTGTAACGCTATGGGACAGAAGGCCTTAAAGGGGTTTTGCTATGATGTAATGTTGACGTGGGATCCTCCACAATGGGTATTTAATCACTTTTCTAAATATATGTGATTACAAAAAGTGAAGCCTCTGAGAGCTACAGTATTTCTCAATCCCGCTTAGTTACCTGAAAGCTTCCACTAGACACGACCAGAGGAGCTGACAGGCCGCGCTTGCGTGAAACACTTCTTATCTGATGACAGGGAAAATGAATGAGCTTCAAGGGGCTGGTCTATGAGGCTGTGTCTTGCTGTATAGAGAATCAACTGTTGTAAAGTTATTATTTCAGTTAAGTTTTGAGACGCTCCCTTATTCCTCACTCTCTGCTCACCCCCTCCCTCTCCCCTGCAGCCTTTATGACTCAGCATGATTTGTTTATATTCTACTCATGTGCTGATAAGGAGGAAAGGAACTCAAGTCCTGGCAAAACCCATTTAAGTGAACATAACATTCAGAGTTATCATGGCTGAGGTGACACCCCATAATGCACCAATGATGCAGGTAGCCTTAATGGTATCAGTTCTAAGTATTACCACAATCCAGTACAGAAACACTTGGCACTTTTGCGAATACTGACTCATGCAATAAAGGGGTAACATGCACTGTATTCTGCATATAAAAATGGTACAGCCTTGGAAGTGGTGGCAATGTTAGCCAGTGATGGCTACAAGACTTCCTCATCATGCCATAATAGCATAGGAGTCATACCCACAGATGTGCCATGTACATGAAGCCTATGCAGGAGGGCACAGAGCCACACAGGCTACATCATGTGCCATATGAATGGAGCTATTTACCCCTGGAATAAGTGCCTGTAGTGGAACCCAATGGGGTATTTTTACAAATTCAAATAGGACCCCAGTGAAAGGGTGGCAATAATTTTAGTGATGTAAAGCCATTTAATGGTACTAAGATATACCAGTACTGCCATCCCACCGAAATTGGGCACAACAAAGTTAATACTTTACTTTCAACAGTCAGGCTAAAACTTAAATTAAAACTATCACAACTGCAAAGTATAGAAAGCTCTTTCTGCTATCATCATGTATCCTGCACAGACTGAGTTAATAACTATAGCACCTTTATAACCTGGAGTAGTGCCACAGGGATTACATGTTATAGTGATAAAGTGATTAAATTGGGAAACATAAATTAACACATATGCCCACCCGACATATTTCAAAATCAGTGTGTGAAACAATCTCTGCAGGATACATATAATAGTAGAGAGAGATTTCTATACTCATGAGAAAATAAACACAATTATGACTCCAAACTATTCAAACCCAAGTGTTAACTATTTTTGTACCCAATTTGGTGGGATGGCAAAGCTGGTATAATTTAATACCAATAGGTAATAGGCTTCCTGAGGAGAATGACACAAATCGGAGATTAAAGGGAATAGCTTTTATAATTAAAATCAGACACTGATACAATTTTTTTTAAAATCAATTTTATTTTCTGATGGTAGAATTTTATTTCTATTTTCTGTGTAGCATTATGGGGGCGGCCATCTTGCCTGAGCTGCTTTTAACAGCATTTAGAGAGATGCTTTACAGCAGCTATATGGACATAGGGGCCTGTGAACAGCAGCTGACCCATTGACTTCTATAGGAGAGTTTTCTAGTCATGCTCTGTGGGAAGAAGTCAGTGTGCAGGTAGGGCATACATGCCAACTCTCCCGTTTTTGGGGGGGGGGGGGGCCCCGCTATTTGGGGTCCCCTCCCGCCCTCCCGGGGGAGTTGGCATTCCTCCCGCCGCCTGGGCTCTTTAAATGGCCGGGGCGACAGTTTAGCGCTTGGGCGCTACTCTGGCGCCGCCGGGCCGCTCCTACAGGCGGGTTAAGCGGCCGCTGCGCCGCTTCACCCGCCCGGAGTCTCGCTGTGCAGGGAGGAGGCAGGAGGGATCGCTCCCTCCTCCCTCTGTATGTCCGGCGCAGGTGTGTGCGCCGCATATACAGGTCAGCGGCGCAGGGGAAGTGAAGCGCGGCTGCACTCACTTCCCCCTGCGCCGCTGAGATCGTCCGGAGCGGCCGTGCTGCAGGAGCCTGGTGAGGTAAGTGGATTTTATTATTTTCTTTTTATTAGCAACAATGGGGGCACTACCTGGCAACAGAGGGGGCACCTACCTGGCAAACAATGGGGGCACCTACCTGGCTAACAAAGGGTGGCACCTACCTGGCTAACAAAGGGGGCAGCTACCTGCCCGTCAGGGGCACTACCTGCATATGGGGGGTTACTACCTGGCTATAAGGGCATCTACCTGGCTTTCTTCCAAAGCCGTTATGCAGTTAGGTGGAGTGGGTGTGGCTTTTTGAAGGGGCGTGGCCGCCCACTAATATCTCCTGCTTTTTCATTTTCAAAAGTTGGCAACTATGAGGTAGGGTGAACTGTGATATCTCCTGTTGTGAATGGTGGATCCAGTGTTATCTATACACATTGGTGTCCCCTTTCAGTGTAATCCTGTCTGTGCTGCTAATGAGGAGACTGCAGAGACGTGATCTCTACAGAACAGAAAGTATCGGACTATTATTAGGCCGAGTGGCCAAAGTGAAAACTGCAGTGTTTTGGGATTCTTTTAAAATATTGGTATGAAAAATAAAAAACAAAAACCCACACGAATCAAGCAATAGGAGTTAAGCAATAAGTCATTTTCTGATGACAATCTGAAATCAAACGCCTTCACATAAAATTAGAACTATTCAAAAGGTAAAGAGGCCGCCATGTCCCCTCATCTGCAGCTTACTATAAATGGAGCCCTATATGTTGGTTTGCCTACACCCTTAGAGGAAATATAGGGGTCAGTAAAAATGGAAAAATAATTTGCATGTGGCGCTCAGGTTATAAATTTATACATTCAGATCACTGAGGAGGAATTTTTCATGGAGTTCGCTGCATCTACAGCTTTTGTCCTGTAAACGTAAAGTAGAAAATGACCCGAAAAGAGAGCGGATTGTATTCCAAATGAGAAGTCCACCATTGTTCCTTCCGGACAGGTCTAGGCGAGGTGTTGATGCTTGATCAATGGGGATCACACAGATAGTTTTAATCCACTGCCTTGTTTTCTTATGCCATCCATTGTACAAGCAGTCATGCTGTGTGTGCAGGCGCTGGCTGACAGGGACTATGGCGATAGCAGCATCTTAGGTCAAAGAAATGATTCACCAACCTCAATCATTCATTCATCAAGTCTCCAAGCTCCGTCTACTAATGAGCGGCCAGCTGGAGACAGCAACCAGACAGACGCCCTTTCATAAAAACTCTTGTATCCCATCTTGTACCATCCAAAGGAATTGCACAGATCAGTGGGGCAAAAAAGCAGCAATTTGCACCAGAGATTTTTCTTCACCCTCTTATGGAATTAACAATTATGCTACATTGGAAGGAAAGTAGGCGAAAAAGGTCACAACGAAAGTAACAAAACCGACACCGATGATGGGTCTTTTCTCAAAAGGCAACATCTCAATTTACGGTACCAAGTCATTTTTAGGTCCACTGTTCTTTATCGATTAAGCTAGGTTCAATTCACATCTGCCTTGGAGGTTACATAACAAAAAAGGGAATAGTGCAGAATGCAGCACTATTTCAAATGACTGGCCCAAAGACAGACACTGTTAGTCCATGGGGTCCATTGGGCATCAATGAGGTTAGTCATGAAACAGATCCAGTCCGGCTTTCTGTTCCTATGACAGAACAAAAAAACAAACAAAATAAAAGTGCACGTGTGTATTGGAACTTAGAGGGCTGCTCCCACCATGCACTTAAATGGCATTAAAGTATATAGTGCAGGTCTCACCTCTGGGGCCCGCGCCCATCTTGTGAATGGACGCCTAGAAGTCTTAGCTTTGAATGGACAGCAGTTTACCCTGGCACATAACTCTCCATTCTCTTCTATGTACAGCTGAACACACCACTCACCTGTTCTTGGCATTCCCACAGAATAGAATGGAGAGCCGTGCTCAAGCACAACTGACTTTCCTTTCTGAGCGGACACTCTGGGGCCCATTCCTGACATAGCAGTGGGTCTCAGAGGTGGAACCTACACCCATTACACTTCGATGGCACATCCTTCTGTTATGCCATCAATATGTATAGTGGGAACACCCGTTTAAGATTTCTTTAAGGTAACAATCGGTTTTTTCTGGATATCGAGTTCTAACCCTAAAAATAGGAACCAGGACTGAACAAATTTGTGGCCACAAATCTACAACTGGAACCTTATTGAACATCACTGAAGAACTGCCTGAAAAAGGAGGTTCTTCTTAATAGGCGACTAAAACAATTCCGCTGGCTCATGTCACAGTCTATCTGGCTCCCGGAGTCTACAGAATGTCGGCCATCCATGCATCTCTGGAATGCCATGATCATTTACTTCAATGGAGAAGGTTAACTACCAATTCGAGGTTGGATTTCACATACAATCCGATCATAATTGATGCTTAATAGCCGCTACCATATGACTTATGTAGATTCCTGAAATGTGAACATCAGCTGACGAATACCACCTCAAGTTCATGTTACTCTGCATTCCAAAAATTCTACAGAACCATCCTATGTGAAGCTAATGGAGGACCATCTGTGGGAAGCGCTCATGAGAGATGTCACAGAAATGGGATACACAGCTGTGCCCTACAGCACATAAGTTTAAAAATGTATGCTAAACCTATAGTATCCTCTACAATGTCCACGAAATATCAGGGAAATATTTCAATTTATTACTTGATGAACATGTTGGGCCCTGCACTTCCCAAGCATCTGAAGGCTTTATACTACAGAGTCCAATGTCCATTGAATAAGAGGTCCAATTCTTAGGACAGGTCGGCATGGTTTGTAGAGATAAACTATTATGAATGGCAGAGTATTGTTCCAGGAAATAGCCTCTGGCTTCAGATCTCTACAGGGGACTGTTCACAATTAAATAGTGATTGCAAACAGATTAATATTGACCGTCTGCACAGGTTTGGACTGCAGGGCCATAAGGCTGTGTCTCCACTGCACACAGCGTTTTTTGAGCAGGGCAGAAAATGTACTATTGGAGACTATGTAAAGCAGCAGGCGTTTTTTGGTGCGTTTTTTCTGCAAAAAAAAAATTTCTTGTTTTTGCAGATTTTTTGGCATTTTCTCAGCAGCTATTGACAAGCAGTGGACATAAAAAAAACCTCAGTTTTATGACCGTTTTTAGGATTTGGTTTTCAGGTTCTTTTCTGTCCACTGCCGTGTAGACATGGCCTGAAGGAGTTCTACAAGGGCAGAGAAACATGGCTGCATTCTAGGATTGCAGCTCAGCTGTTCTTTTATTGAAGTGAATGAGGCACATGGTATTTTGCTGTGTGATGGTGGTATCTGCTGGGCTACCATGAAAAAGGAACCCTTCTGGATACCAAGGCTGTGGAGTCATTCTAAAATGGACCGACTCCAAAAATATATAAAAAATTGGTTCAGTTCAATGCAGTGCCCAGAGCAGGAGGAATTGGGTATTGCCAGTGCTACTGCTCCCATATCTTCAGCCTCATCAGATGAGGAGTTTAATTTTGAAAAGTATTTGGACGACATGGAGCAAGCAAAGCGTTACCACAGGGGAAAAGATTCCACTCCCATAGCCAACAGATTGACCAGATTTCAGCAAAAGTTTTCACTTGCTCTCAAAGAAGTAGAAGATCAACCGTTCATCAGAATGGACTGTGCCTGAGGCAATTCCTTTATACACGAAAAATTATTAGAGATGTTGCCCCTTGTGGTCACCGCTTTGCCACCAACTCAAGTTAGTGTAGAGAGGCCATTTTCCAGCCTTGAAAAAATGAGATCAGATTTGAGGTCATCTAAGAAGGATCTGATAGAAGCAATACCATTTATCTGAATACATTTATAAAACAAATGTTATTAAAGGACATTTTTGTTGAAAATTGTTTTTTCCCCACTTACTGCAGCGTGTGCATAATTTACAATTTATTAAAAAGTTGTATCCAATAAATAGATTTTATGTTCTACCTATATAGCTTGATTATTCTATCATAAAGATAATAAAAAGCCAGATATTACCATCTTAATACAGTAAAGTTATCACTTAAACATGCTCAATGTATGAGGGAGTCCGTGTTTGGGATATTGCGTGTAGTCGGGGTGGGGGGGGGTTGGGTCATAGCCTTGGCTTACCGACTCCACAGCCCTGCTGGATACCTTTACAGGTCCATATCGGAGAACAGAGCACATGTAGTCTAATTTGGATGACATTTTCTCTGTTTCAGGGGTGTTAAACACATTGAGCCACCTACACTGTAACAGGCTAAAAGGGTTGTCAAATCTTACGCATTGACGTCTCCGTTGAGATCAACAAGGTGGTCGGAACGCTCCCATTCATTTCAACCCTTTAAGAGAACCGTTGATCAGATAGTGCAAAGATGCAGAACTTCTAAAAAAAAACCACTTGAGCAGATTAATACTGTCTAATGCTCAGACTAAACATTCTTACAACATGCCACATGCATCATAGTGTCGATAAATACGGCTCATATTTAGACCCTCATCTGCCAAGTCCCGCCCTTTTAATAAAGTCACACCCAGTTTGTTAGACCAAGGCAGAAATGTCTAGAAACTGTCTAAAATACATAAATGACTAACAAATTAAAGCTGTATGTTGTATTTGACAGACAAATTGTACAAAAACCCATAACAAATTACTTCTATACTGATGCTTGCAACAGGTAAGAGCCCCAAGGCTACATTTAGATGACTGTAATACGGCACCAGCCATTCATACTATATTCCTGTTGAATCATGATGTATACAATCATGGCAAACAAGCTGAGAGCAAACCAGACAAGAAGAAATTTGTCATCATGACCCAGAAAAGGGATTCCTAATGTCCAGTTCATCGGCAGCACAGGTGGGAAGCAAGACTCCACTTGTTACCAGGGAGTCTTCAGACATCACGCTTTAAGCCTAAACCTATGGGCATCAGAATTCTTTATTAATGGAGTCATCTTCTAGACAAGTTGCAGAGACCAGAACCAAATGCTGCTTTGTGCCGCTGCTTAGACCATATGAACATGAACGTGTTATTGGGAGCACAGATATAGGGGGCCAGAGGCAATGGTCAAAGCCAGGCCTTGAGGGAGCCCAACAGCTCTTCTAGAATAATAGCACAAGGTGGGTGGAGGACTTACAGATCTTACATGAAGATCCAGCAGTTGTAAGTTATGCTCCTGCATTCAATAAGCCTTGTTCATCCTACTCCAATGGCATGAAGAATGCAGGAGGAATCTGTTGGGCGTTATGGTAACTTACTGGGTCTTAAAGAATCCATATTTCTGGTGTCCTTGGCATTGGCTAGTCTGGGATAGAGAATGTAAGTGCTCCCTCAGCCCATACAGTGAGTTATGGACTTTTCTGTGGAATACAACCTGGAGATCTTCCTGCAGTAAAGTCATGGATTTGTGGCAGTAGCACTTTACGGAGCGGTACCATAGGCAGGAACTGAGCCAAGAGTTGTCACCAGGAGAGCAGTCCAAAAGAGGAGAATGGAGGAGAGGAAAGCCCAGTCAGGAACAAAGCTGGTGACCAGAACCAGGAGTAGAACAACAGGTATCAAGTGAACATTACCTAAAGCAAAGGAAAAGCAAAATGCAAGAACAAGGCCGAGGTCAGGACCAGAAGAGCCAAGATAGGATATAAACCTGAAATCAGCTGGATATTTGCTCTTTATTAGGCTGCATGAATATTTCCATACACCATCAATAGGAGGCCTTTAACTGCGATAGTAAAAAGTGCAAGCACGTGGTCTGATGAGTGATCCCTCCTGGGTTGAAGGGTGTGGCTTCAACAAATCTGCTAGTGTCAACAATTGTCAGCCATGAATACATGGATCACGGAAACAGCTGCACGCTGACACGGCGAGGGTGTCAAATCCAGCAGCGCAGTTGGTGAATTAGATACAGACCCTGAGATGTGCATGATGCAGTTGGATAATAAGAATTAAAAAATAATAATTTGTAGTTTACCTTTTTTTTTGTACAATGTGCTTTAGATACTTAGAGGGAACCTGTCCTATAGGTTATGCCCCCCTTGCTGAGGACAGCACAAGCTAGTGACAGACCTGCTGTCTCCAGCGCTGTGCCCCTTATTCTGTAAGATGCTGCAGTTTCAGAGCGTTAAGGGCTAACTCACTTGGTGGATTTTAAAGTAGATTCCATTGAACTCCAGGAAGAAGACATCACATTATACAAAGTAGTATGACAGTGAACGGCTACACTATGGAAACACGACATCTTGACTAACACCCATCCAGGCTAGCCAGTACTCCCATATGTTGTAGTAAGGGTTGACATTCCGAACAGAACGACTTAACTAATGGACAAACAAATAATAATAAAAAATACACATCCAAAAACTTAATACATCAATACAGTCTATAAAAACAGTGTCGACCATATTGAGCCTAATAAAGAAAAAAAGGACCGGACAACCCCTTTAACACTATTAAATAGTATTATATAATAATCCCAACGACAACAGGAGATCATGACGTTATACATTAAGACATTGTACACCATCCTGCTAGAGCCCTCCACCTTTTCTCACCAGTAATTAAATATGTAAGTGTTGGCGAATGAATCCACCTAATATGATCTCTATAAACGCCTTTGGACAAACTCCTTGGTCACCTAATATTAGGTGACCAAGGAGTTTGTCCAAAGGCGTTTATAGAGATCATATTAGGTGGATTCATTTGCCAACACTTACATATTTAACTACTGCTTCCAGCAGAGGACACCTTATTGCACAAGGCCTCCACCATTTACACAGCGTAGGGATATTTTCTACTCCCTTTAAAACTACAACTAAATTACTACACAAAAAAAAACACTTGTTGGCATCCGTCCTGCAGAACAAAGTGGTTTGTAGATCTGTAGAAAAGTAGACCTAAGTTTGGAAGGGTTCACTCATTGTGGCTTAGCATTGCTATTTTTGCAAACCGTGGAGATCATAAAAAAAAATCCAGCATGGTTCAGTAATCTTTCCACAATAAGGAATACAATTATTGAGAGGCACAGTCTGGCTTAAAGGGTCAGTCAGAAAAATGGCTCAAAAACCAAAAGTCCTACCTATTAGTGACTACAGCCTTTAGTAGGCATTCAGATTTAAAGGGACACTGCCATCAGAAAGAGGTATTTTTGTTAAAACCAATATTCCTAGGAAACAATTTTTTTTTTTTTTTACAATTTTTGGCGGTATATTTTTTTATATTTATTATTTCGGCAGTCCCATGCAATTTAAAATTACAAGTAAAATTACAAGCGATTAAAGTCCTGAATGGCCGGGCATAATTCTTATGCCAAGCTGTCATAAGAATTATATGCCAAGCTTGGCATAAGAATTATAGCCATATAATCATATTAGTGTACCTAGAGATCCGGGATAGATAACAGATTTTTATAACAGAAAATCATTACGGATATCTATTAATCTGCATTATGTTTGTGCTGACAGGTTGAAGGGTTGGTGCAGTAGTTCTATGCGCCCCTATACTCCCATACACACTTAATATTATGGATAGAGAAGTAATCTTGCTAATTTAGCCCGACGGACTTACGTGCTGTTGTCCGACATGCGCAATGATGCTTTGTAGTCCAGTGGACATGCGCATTAAAGATTTGTAGTCCGTAGGACAACGGACATGCGCAGTAGCCACTATAGGACACCGTTCTATGCAACATGCTAGCATTGGGTCCCGCTCTCAAATAGGTAATCAATGATTGGAGATTTTTAAGATTCATCACCTATGTTAGTCACAGATTCATTGGTAGAACATATTTCTATCATGTCTCTGGATATTTGATTGGTGCTTGTATTATGGGGGTGTTTACTTTTGTTTGTATATATACTCGCACTTGTAACACTGTAATCATGCTTGAAAAAAGGCTCTATCCCCTAACTTTGAGCCGAAACGTTGCATTTTTGTACTCTGGATTTACCATTAAAGAAGAGTTTTATGCTGACATCCGTTTCTTCAATTTTTCTGGATCTGGATGGTGAGAGTTGGGCTCTCTCACCTTAGGATGATCTGATGCATCACTGCTTCTTGTGAGGATATACATTTTTGGGACTTTAGTGCTGGTCTATATACCTTTTTTATTAACCTCAATTTACTGCAGCTGCTGCTTATCTGCAGGTAGTCTCATTACAGACAGTAGTTAATGACCAAACAATCACTCTATTGTTCTTTGGACAGACATCGGTAACAATACGATCGACAAGGCAATGACCAGAGCAATTCATGAAAGGATAATGGGTTCATCTTTTTCTGCAGTTTGGGAGGTTTCTAGCTTTCTTCACACTTAGGTCCTAATATTCTTACCTCTTTTGCATTTACCTCTCTCAAGCCATGGCGGGCTTGGAAGAAGAATTGTCAAGCGATCTCACTAACGCTATTAGAGCTCACAGAGGGGAAGGCAGAGAGACAAACTAAGTAATCATGTACAAAAAGGAACTTTACAGATCAAAAAAATAAAATAAAAAAATAAAATAAATCCATATGATTGTCACATATCACTTTTCAATATTTGGTGGTGGTGTCCTTTTAAACATTTAGAAACAAGGTAAAGTATCACTGATATCTAAAATGCCAATACTAGAGGACACAATGTGCCCAATTCTTATGTACGGTCGTACCTCAATACTTGGCAGCTTCAGATCTTTGCCAGCTTGGCACCTGATATATGATAGTCTGATGAAAAAAAGACATATAGGTAATCAACACTCAGCAATTCCAGCTGCGTATCCATGTTCAGACAATCTCTGCGTGGCGCTCTGACCAATACACGGACAGTGTTCAGATTAGCTTGTTCCACCTTATACCGCCTATTCCTGCCCTACAGAAGGACACAGTGCAGGAGTCTCCCACATGCAGGTGTGCCATTGTGTCTTCTGTAAGAAGCAGCCAAGCAGCTCAGGAATACTGTAATAATATACTGTCTGCTTAAAGACATCTTAAAGTGGCATTCCTCCTGCTGTGCCCTGTACGGTCAATAATAATACTTTATGCCCGCCATAGCCCTTCCGTGTGTCTTTTTGAGCCATATGCTCTATGACCTGCATTATATGCAATCTCTGTATTGATTATATACATCACTTCATTGGTTCCCTGAAGAGACCGTGGTGGGTCGAAACATGTTGGGACATTGTATGATTACCACGTAAGGGTAAGACTTGAGTCTATTGGGTAAGCCTCCATACCGGTGAGGGGTCGCCCTTGTCGGGGCGAGTGCTCTAACAATCTACACTGGCGTGGAGACCCCCAGTGACTCGTCAGAGTTAGTAGTTATCAATGCGCCATTTTTTCATTGGCACTTATGTGTGCTGTTGATTTGTGTTTCTAATGCTCAGCCGCATATTATTTTAAAATTGTGAAGTAAAAGTTAAATTTTATATTGCACACAATTATCATACGCACTCCATTCTTTGGTTTTTCTGTTTATATGCGATGGAGTAATTATCTAATGCTTAAAAAATTATTAGGGATAAGTTCTTTTTTTCGATATCTCAGAATAGGTAGGACACTGTTAATGGACATATTGCAAAATGACTTTTTTTTGCAAGATCTTTAACATAAAAAGCAATGCTTGTAGTGAGACAACCCCTTTAAAGGAAACCTGTCACATTAAACAAGCTATCTGATCTGCCTTCAGTAGGTCATAGAGCAGAAGGAGCTGAGCAGACTGATATATTCTTTGGGCAAAGATTCTGTATAACTTGTGCTGTATTTATTTAAATTTCTCCTAATATTTAGCCAAGGAGTCCAGTGGGTGGTCTTATTAGTGATTAACAGCTGTCTCTGTATGCACATACCTACAAGAAAGGCTGTCAGTCACTGTTAAGACCGCCCACTGGACTCAACCCAGAATAAGCAGGAATTTAAATGAATTATAAATTCTACTGAATCATTTCCTAAAAAAACTACACACCAATCAGCTCAGCTCCTTTTGCTCCATAACATGATCCATGCAGCATGTTCACTGTGACAGTTTTCCTGTAATGTGAACCTACACAGGACAGATTTGCTGCAGAAAATCCTCAGGCAACAGATTGTATGTATTCTGGTGCGGATTTTAATGCATTCAATTCAATGGTATAAAACCTGCATTAAAACTGCTATAGAAATTGACATGCTGTGTATTTAAAAAAAAACTAAAAAACAGGACAGCAGGTGAATTTCCACATGGAGACATTTAAGTGAGGGGGACATAGGATTTCTCAAGTCCCACATCCACATGACTGGTACTGTAATCCACTGTTGATTTTCAGAAAATCCACAGCAAGTCTGCCCCATGTGCGCTCTTCTTGTTTTACTGTGTTTAGCAGGAATTGCATCTTCAAGCATTGGCACAAACAACATTGTTTTGTTGCTGTTGGGACATAATTGAGTGACTAATAGAAGGCACATGTCTAATAAAATGATGCTTTTTTTTTTAGGAGTCTGGAACAGATTAACTCAATGTACAACATTCTTTATGGGAAACATGCATTCACTACTCAACCTACGTTCTGGAACAAATCAATGAGTCGCAAGGTAACACTGTGTGTAAAATGGGATTGTCCAGGATCGATTGATTTTTTTTCTCCAGGTATAGCGCCACATCCGTCTTATGTTTGACTTTGGTATTGCAACTCGAGTTAATGAAACGGAGGTGCGATACCCGAAATGGCCTATAGACAATTGTGTAATTATCCTTGAAAAAAAAAAAAAGGAAAACAAAGCAGACCCACCTTCTCTCGAACTTTGTCAACCTTTGAAAGAGTTTAAGAGCATAAACCCTGCTTATAGTCATCCCACATTTGTTGAGAAATGCTTGAATACACAACTTCTTGTCAGAATGATAAAAATGCGTAGAGGCATAGAGAATGGAAACCACTTCATACTTGATGCTCCCATTGAAATTTAGCTTAAGGCACAAATTATTTTTGAAGCTCATATGGCTACTCAATATGCGAGACCAGACCCAGGCTGCCAAGTGCAATGGCACACATGCCTGGTATGCCAACTACTTGGGAGGCCACACGATGGTTGGATCATCCAACTATGTGCGGTCTGCTCTGTGCAATGCTGATCAGGTGCCAAGTGCATCTATGCTATGCAAAGTTCTCAGTGGCGTGAAGGTGTAGACGCATTCCTCAAAAATTAATTACATGAGAAGGCTGCACGGAAGCTCTGCTACTACAGACCGGCATCTGGAAAAAGATACAAGTAACATTATAACCATATAGAAGAGCCAGAATCTACTCCATTAAGGATACAATTGTAACTTCTGGAACTAATGGCTACATTATTTATTTAGAAGGCTACATTCACACTGTGCAGTAAGTGAATTCACCTACAATCAGCAATGTTGCAGCAAATCACAAAAGACTACCCCGTTTCCCCGAAAATAAGACTGTGTCTTACGTACATTTTTGCTCCTAAGGACAAGCTAAGACTTCTTTTTAGGGGATGTCTTATTTTTTTTTAAGAGCAAGAACTCACATTTATTGTTGAACAAAAAATCAACATGTATTAATATACTGTAGTGATTTCATCACAAACATCAGCATAAGCAGCCAAACTCTGAGTTGTATAAAAAAAAAAATGCACCATGTCTTATTTTCGGGGAAACAGGGTATGTTGCTGTAGAACCATAGTGTAAATGGGATGTGATAGTTGGAGGTGGTCAGTGTGGGCTTGGTGTGCCTGTGGCTTAAAGGGGTTTTGCCACGATGTAATGTTGAAGTGGGATCCTCCAAATAGGTATTTAATCACTTTTCTAAATATATGTGATTACAAAAATTGCAGCCTGAGAGAACTACAGGCTGCCTTACCTGCCCTTAGTTACTTAAAAGCTTCTATTAGCTACGACCTGACAAGAGCTGCTGGCCTGGCTTGTGCAGAGAACACTTCTTATCTAATGAAAGGGAGCTGAAGAAGCTTTCAAGGCACCGGGTAGAAATATTTTGTTTTTTTGTATACAGAATCCACTAGTTGTAGTGTGATTATCTGAGTAGATCCCTGCTTTATCTGATGACAGAGAACATGAAGAAGCTTTCAAGAGGCTGTGGAGAAAGCTGTAGTTGTTTGTATACAAAATCCACTAGTTGTAGTGTGATTATTTGAGTGAACATTTCACACGATCCCTTATGCATGGCTCTGTGCTCTGGCTGTGTCTCTCGCTCTCTCAGCTCAGCATGGCTTTGTTTACATTTGCTTATTAGCAGATAAGGCACGTCCTGGCAAAACCCCTTTAAAGTGGAGTTCATTCTTGAGGCCTACTCTACAGGTACTTTACTGCACATACTGTTCATGACTCTTGCCTTTTCCCCCTAAAAAGCATCCCCAAGCCTGCCATGCCCAGGGGCCCAATATGCGCAAAGATCCCCCGAGGGTTTACTCTGATAACTTGAGCCATTCCGAGCTTGGAGGTGGCACTATATTTCGCATTGCTTCAAGTTACACGTGCTCCCATACTATTTCTGGTACACTCTTTAATAGAGAGCATGGCATTAATGACTGCCATACTGAGAATGCCATTGCATGAATGTTGCTTGAAGGTCTCCTCTGGACATGTGACACATTCTCAGTGTCTAAGTGTAAAATGACACAAATAGCTGTTATGTTGGTAGCAAATACCCCAATATGCTGGAATGCTGTACCCCCCGAGTCATTACCGAGGGACGCTCACATTACCAATGTACCATCAAACGTTTCTCAAGCTCCACATGTAGTCATAAGTAATGAATTTATGTAGAAATCATGAACAGGAAAAAAAGAACAGGATTTAATTAAAGCAGAGAAATACTAGACCTTTGCAATACGTAAATGTATTGACCTAGAGTCCAGGTATGCCGACCTTCAGCCCCCCGGTTGGGGTTGGGCAGAGGTTTACAAATCCACGGACTTGGACCAAGCAAGGAGGTAGTGCTACAACATGATTTCAGTTGCTGGTTCCAGTTTATTACATTGCAGTTTGTTTGAAGCTCAGGGATGTACTTTACTTTATTCCAGCATCAGCCGGTAGAGTTAACCATCACTATGGCAAACTCTGTAGCATTATACAGGTTGAGAAATGTTTTAGCTTGAAACAAATTAGATATAACTCTATGCACCCGGTGACACCAAAACTAGTTCAAGGGGATTCGTTTCTTATAGTAGCCAATCACATCACTGCTTCTATTGTCCAAAGGACCTTTGAGAAATGAGACCTGGATTCTGATTGACCCAGTTTTCCTTTGTACTAATTTTGATAAATCTTCCCCATAGTGTTTGAAGAGTATGAAGAAATCCAATGACACATTTATAGAAATCCTTCCTGAACAAGTGTCGTGGGGCTCAGTGGCCAATGTATCCACGCAGGGCCACCATCAGAAATTTCGGGCCCCATACAGGTGAAGCATCTGCCCCCTCCCCCCACCACACCTCAACCCCACCCTCTGCCAACCCCATCGCCCCGCCCCCACGCAGATACAACACCCCCAGCCTCACATACGGCACCCCCCAGACTTTATGTGAGGGGGTCGCTGGGGCAGAGGGGGGGGGGGGTTCAGTTGGGCCCCACATTATCTCAGTGTGTGAGGGGGGGGGCCACGCTCTGATTCTCAGGACTGCTCTTTACATTACTACAGCAAGGAGGGGCCGACTCCGATCACAGGAGAACTAGAAGTGAAAGACACTGCAGTAATGTAATGAGAGCTTACGCCTGTGATCGGAGCGTGGCCCCCCTCCTTACACACCGAGCTGCACGAGCCCCTGCGGACGGTCAACAGTGCCGCGGGGCCGTGTCCAGGCTGAGTAGATTATGAAACAAGAGGGCCTGCTTACAGCGGGCCCTCTTGTTTCACCGGGCCCCGTATAGCGGTACCCCCTGTACTGCCTTTACGGCGGTCATGTATCCACGTCAATTCCTTCTGTGACATTGGTCTGTCTGCAGGCTACAACCTCTGAGATGACCGGATTGATTGTTGGAGAGGCTACAAAACAAAGTATTACTGTTTTTACATAACTCAAAGCTCCTGGACCCCAATGCAAAATCTGTGAAGTGCTCCCATCTACCATCTCTAAACCTGGCGTCCTCTTGTGTGGCCAATGGGCCTTTGGGCTCCCTCAGGCTCGAGGGCCCGATAGCGACTGCTACCTTTGCTTCACCTAGTTACGTCCGATTATTACTATAGTGCCGTATACTACCAGCAACCAGCAGAAGACGGCACTGTACATCACTGGATGCTGCTCTTTAGGAGCAGATGTGACACCACGTTCCCTATAATCTGCTATCCTGCCAAGTACTTTTATTTTGTAAAACCATTAGTAGTCTGTTATTTAATCAAGGTTTTTGCATTTGCATGGGTGGATCAGAAGACAAATATGCTACGAGCGATTCTAATGCAAAGAACAAAGCAAACACAAGCTGTATTTTAGAGCACTTCAACAGCCTGGTATCCAGATTTTGCTAACTTAACTACAGATGCTCAAAGGGAAGCAGATACATGCAACAGAGCAGACCCATAACTATGTCCCTCCATTAGTAAGGGACAATTTGTAAATATTAGAGATGCCGTTTTAATGAGAAATCTTTGATTTTCTACTTTTGATGAATTTGAAATGAGGAGAAGTCTCTGATGTCCCTTTGAACGTGTTTCAGTGTCTGGTCTGAAGCCCAAACAAGCACTTCTTTTGTAACTCAAAAGAACCAAAAACTAGAGACTCAATAAGTAATTCATTAAATTCACTGCTGGAAGTGATTCAGAGTACAGGTGCCCTGCAGGACAAGGCTGACAAAACATTATTACAAACCTAACTCCAGGCCTGTTTACAGATGCCGCACATACAGACTGCCTGGCCCACTAGCAGTGATCCAAACATCCTAAAGGTATAAGGAGAAGGAGATTTCCATGACAATCGTTACATTGTGCACTATATTATTCACATGGAGATGACGCACTTATTTTACATTGCAGTAATCGGACTCGTTTGATTGCTCGGACAAGCAGATGACCAGACTGGCCAGGAGCAGCTTGAATGGTTAGAATAATCATCTGGTAATGGCCTGCATTTCTGTGCACTAGACATTTAAGATGCAGGAGATCCCTCAAGTTACCACGGCCTCAGGATACCAGATTTTCAACATTTCCTGGGACATTGTATCTTGAATTTAGTTTCAACATACAATGTCACAGACACTGCCAATCTGCAGCGAATGTAATTGATAGAAGATCCAACCAATTATCATGAACATTTTACTGGTAAAATGTCTGTATTAGTGAGGAGTATGCAGTCATTGGCGGTCTAGTAGCACTTCTCTACAGTAAAGTGCGGTACTACATTCCTGTACTGCACTTACATGTATTCGTGCAGTGCATGCAGCGAATAGGCGGTCTAGGAGTATCTCTCAACTACAGTGCGGTACTACATGTCCTGTACTGCTCTTTACATGTGCCAAGATGAGCGGCTCCTTTGGGCAACAGGTGAGGGCCCCATTTTTATTTTATTTTTTGTATACTGGGTATAAAAGTACATGACCAAAACAATCTCCTGTTCTCAGTTCTCATCATAGAGATTTACAGCAGCTCTTTCTGATGTTATATAGAAGGACTTGCTTTATCTGGATTAGTTATTCACGTAATTTTCTTAAATCTTCATTATGTTGGTGACATTTTTGGGCCTTGGAACAAATTACCAGCTTTCCATAGAGTTATTGTTTCAACATACGATGGTCATCCTGGAACCAATTAATATTGCATTTTAAGGGACACCTGTATCTTTGGTTGTTAGTAATAATTTGCATGCAAAACAGTCAGCTTGCTTGATAAAAATGCCTCTTACAAAACCTCCTCCACAGGTGCTCGGTCTAATGGGTTTCAACCACTCACATAACAGTGCAATCCAAAGTAACAGACCAGCACCATATACATAGAGGAGTATAAAAAATTTAACTTTATTCCACATTGCTAGAAACAGCATAATCCAAAAATATCTTCATTTCATGTGAGGACAGCCAACAATAGAGTTATCTTAGTTAGAGCATCAGGCAGATGGAAGCGCAGGTGTACAGGTCGACGCGTTTCGGGAGTATCCTCTCCCTTAGTCGTGGCCTTAGTAATAATTTGCCCCCCAAAGTGATATAAACCTGATATGGTGCTCAGCAATAAGTTTTTCTTGTTCAAAAACCTGGATACCAAGGTGATCAAAGGATCAATATTTAGCTAATTAACTTTTAAGTAATCATGTCCAACATGATAATGGCTAAATGCCTCACGTGCACTAATTGTGTCAACAATGTGGCTACTTGTTTTCAGAGAACATATCCCAGTTTGGTAATACTCGATCAGGAATCCAGTATTTCCCCAGTAAAATTTCATTGTAAGGCTATGTTCACACGGCTTAATTGTGGGACATATTTCACCGGCACCTTGGACATTCATTATTCTCGGCGCGTATACGGCGTGAATAAGTGACATGTCACTTATGTCCCCCCGCAGCGTATTGTGCGAGCAGGGAGAGGAGACGTAATCCATAGTCCTCTATGAGAACTGTGGATTACCGTAATGACTGGGACATATTTCAGCCCGTAATTCACGCAGTACGGTGCGAATTACGGGCTGAAATACGTCCCAGAATAAGTCGTGTGAACATAGCCTAAGGCTACACCTTGAATAGGAGTTGATCGGTTGGTCGGTTTTCAGAATTGCCGTCGGCCCTGTACATTGATTGTATGGGAATCCGACAGCAATCCAGCAGAATATCTGACATGTTGTAAAATCCGCCAGATTTCAAAACCGATCAGAAAGAATCTGTGTTCTGTAGACTACAGCACAGATGTTCTATTGCTTCCTATGGGACACTGGTTACAGTCGGACTTTTGGTGGATTCTAACTACTGAATCCGCTGAAAATCCGGCCAAAAACCTGTGCTGTGTAGACAAAGCCTTAGGCCTGGTTCACACGGGTTATTGCCGGCGTAATTGCGGGGACGGATTTCGCCCCCGCAATTACGCCGGCAGATGTGCAGCGGGGCGGGGGTCCGGCAGCTAGCCGGCCCCATAGACTGTCATTATCAACGGCCACCAAAACAGAGGGGACCTAAAGAGGTAGAGACTCCACACGTCCTCTGAAAGTGTCTTGTAGTATCTGATACAAAGACTTTAGCAGCAGATCCTTTAAATCCTGCATGTTGTGAGGTGCGGCCTCGGTGGATCAGACCCGTTTCTCTAGCACATCCCAGAGATGCTTTATCAGACTTAGATCTGAACAATCTTTGCTGTAGCTGGATGTATGTGACTGCCACCATCTTAGATCTTTAAGAGGTATTCCCACCATAGACTTTGATGGCATTTTAATAGAATACGCCGCCAACATCTGATAGGTGCAGGTCCCAGACAGCAAGCCCCGAAACATCTATGTTTCATACAGAGAAGTGGTTGGGACTTTTGCATTGAAATCAATGGAAGTTCAGAGTTCGTCTAATTGCCTAACCGTATCGATAGGTCATTAATGTCTGTAGTGAGACAACCCCTTTAAGGACACAGCCGCTGTCCATTATCTACATGTGCTGTCCAGGGGCAGAAGGCCTTGAAGTGAATATCTGGGTGAGGGGTAAGCAAATTATTCATTTGAATGTGTCACAACATAACTATCACATGCAAGGAAATTACTATGAAGTGGACAACTGTTTGAAAGGGGTATTCTCTTCTTGGATACTTGTGGCATATATAAATAGAAACCGGATTAAAAGTAAAGTGTCAGCTCATTGTTTTAGACGTATGTCGGGATGTAAATACATCCCGAAATAAGCCGTGTGAACATACCCTCACAGCTACATAGAATTACTATAGCAATACGCAGAGTACAGATGACTATGTAAGCCAGACGTTTCTCACTGAGGCACACAAGAGTTGGTAGAAAGACCTGCCAAAGATCACAACTAGTAGAGAAAGGAAGTAAGCTGGGCTTCCCTGCTGGGGGTCAGTGTGGTTACAACCCAAGCAGCCACTCCTGTTCTTTTGGATTAGCTTTGATTTCTGAAGCAGTTCTGTTGTATGAGAGGTAGCCCGTGATGGGGCGGCGGTAGGCACTCTCCCCGCTTTATTTCGTATAGTATATGTGCACTAGTCTGTGGATGTCACAGTCAAGTGATTTTTTTGTCACCAAACTCTGACCGATGTTCCTGTGAAAACGACATGCAGTGGAATGAATCTGGACACCAGATGTTCTATAAACTTTCACAACCATCCCAAAACTCACAGCCCGAACTCTAGAAGCCAAGACTTGAATCTCACCTCTTGATCTGCAAAGTCAAAAGCATACCTAGTTCACGTGCCTTATCTCCCGACAGGCTTCACAGTTGCCATAGACCACTGGTCTGCAAAGTGCGGCTCTACAGCTGCTGGGAAACTACAACACCCATTATGCATTTATCTAATCTATCAGTGGGCATGATGGGAGTTGTATTTTCTCAACAGCTGGAGAGCCGCACTTTGCAGACCACTGCCATAGACCTTCACTGCCTTCCTCCCAGCTGTAATGCTTCAGCTTTTCCACATCATCGTCCATTCAGTGTCTACTTTTTGACTAGTTTACATGACCCTAGAATCTGGAAAAGAAAACAAACCTGAAGACAGGGATCAGAGGGGCCAAAGTTATTCTATGTTGGAGCAAAACAACTGGTGAGAGGAGTGTGTTAATGCTAATTACTTTCCTTTGGTGACAATGGGAACAAATGGGACACACCAAGAGGTTGTGCAGCTACAGGCCTCTACATTTTCTAAAAACCTGTAACCTTCCTGCTTTACAGAACAAGTAAACACCAAGTAAAAAAAAAAATGCCAGGACCAGACAAAACTTAAATAGGCAACAAGCCTAAAATTATTTTATATCTGGGACAACGTATTAATGCTAGGCACCAAAATTGGAGAGATTTTTTATATTTTCTTGGTTGGTGGTTATCAGGTCTATTATCATTTAACTACGGCATGTATCTGTTAATGACCTTATAGAAACACCAATTACAAAGCACAGACAAAATACCAGTCGGATTTTCCGGTATTTTGTCTCTTTTTGGCACGTAGGGGGACGGCTTTTGTCGGTTTTCGGATTCAGCCGTCCCCCTTCACATTTACATGTTCTGCTCGAAAACCGGGCGGAAGAATCAACATGTTCTAGGTTTTTAGGAATGCCTGCGGTGTTTAAAACCGTCCAGCAGAAAATCCGTGCAGTGGCAACTGCTACACAGATTTTCTATTAAAATCAATGTAAAAGGTTGACAATTGGTTTACAAATCCGGAAAATCGTCTGTAAAACCAACTGAAAACCCTGCTGTGGGGACAGCCCCTAAGATACATAAACCTACTAGACCTATAGAGAGGCATGAATGAGCATTTATGGATCCAATCAAGGTCACAATTTAAAGAGGCCATCAGTCATCCAAGGGTCGTTTGCAGAAAAGATTGAAACTAATTCCTGATAACAGGCAAGAAGCTCAGTTTCAGCTAAGGTTTCTCCCAAATTTATGGCCGGCTTTAGCTTAAAATATCAGTAGCTAGTTTTAATGTGTGGCTGAGAAGTTCCCCCACTCTCCACCCTTTGATACACATCTCGAATTACACAAGCAAACTTCAAACAAACCCCAGAATGATGATCATACCCCTGGAAATGCCTCTTGGGCAGATGATACAACCAACACTCAAGTGTAGGATAGAGGAATCCCAGACACTTTGCTTTTGAGGAATCTTAACCTACTTCAAAATGGACACAAATATGAGAGGGAGTTTTTAGTAAACGAAACTCCCTACAGGACAGCACTTAATCCAAAAAAAAAGACTGAAGGAATATGAACCTGCTACTGGAACCTTCTATAGCCCTGAAATGGAGAAAAAATTTAGAAGGCCAAGGACTCCTTCAGAAATGACCAGTATAGTGCTCACTCTTCCCAGATTCTCAAAATTCAATGCATTGTGGGACCTTGCATATCTCTGTTGCATTCACTGTTCACTTCCAAACAGTGATGCAATTGAGTAGCATGTGACCACCGGAAGATGAAAGAACCTAACAGAAGATCGGAAGCAGCTGAGAACGGCACAGCACTGGAGCAGCGGTGAAGGGAGAGGAGAGTATAACCCTTTTTTTTTTATTTTTTTTTTTATTATAGTGTCCAAAGGACCCAACAATCATAATTAACTAACACAGTTTAAAAGGGGTGGTTCATTTTCTTTTAATTATTTTATCAATTTTTTTTAGTTAGGCACTCCAGGGATCTCTAAGGCACACCTAGCTACTATATATATATTTTTTTGGGCCAAAATTGGAACACTCCTTTAATGCTGGGTGAAAGATACTCGAGGAACATCAACAAGAAAATCCCCCTGAAGCATAACACAGTAGCCATTTCCTTTAAGCGCCATCTGTCTTATTACTATATACAAACTATACAAAGGAATCTACAAAATACCAGAAAAGGGTTAAAACGGGTCATTAAGAACTGTTGTGCCATACACTGTGTCCACTTGCCAGCTTTAGATGGTACACAGGACTGGCTTACTTTGTTTCCGCGTAGCAGGTGCGCTTGTGGAATTTGAAGATAAGAAATGCATACGAAAAAAAAGAAGATTGTAAAATCAATGCACAAAGAGGCTGTATGAGGACAAGGCGGTTGGCAAATACTGAGAATTTATTCATAAAACTAACCAAATGACTGGACTTATACTAGCACCCTGGGATAACAAGTTGTGTGGAAAAAAGGTGGACAAACTTTATAGACCAGGAAGCCAATGTGCCTAGAAACTTGCATTGGCCAGCAGCCTTTTTTGACCAACTAACCTCATGTCCATGAAAGCTCCTAACTTTGGTCCACTATCACCAAGACTTGGCCTTATAAGTGGACATTCAGGGAAAGAGAAAGCCCATGTAAACATAGAACATATATACTCCATGCACATATTGCTTTTGGTCACATTATAACCAGTTCTAATCACTAAACCACTGATCTGTCCCGGGTTATGTATAGATGGAGGCTTGGTCTACAGAATAATTTACTCTGGGTGGCTCAAGTCCAGGTGGAGACTGTCCCACAGGGGCATAGAGGAATCCCCAAATGGGCTGCAGAGCAAACGCCATGGCAGACCTGGAGTTTCTTTTAAACTGTAAATACATGCTTGGGAAAGGCAGAGAGGAAGAGGCAGAGTAGAAGAGGCATGCACAGTAGCTGTAGGGTGTACCCCCAGAATCCACTCTACTGGTGGGACCCCAAAAAGAAATTCCACTGGTGGACCCTAGGCACCCCAGTCTGACAATAAATTAATCCTATGCCGGCGGTGGGTATGGACTTCACCTAAAATGTCAATGAGCCAACTTGTTTTCCCCCAGGTAAATCTCTGAACATAATTACAAGGTCTTCCATTTGCAGTCAGTGACCAGCTCTGCTTGGCATCTTTATCTGACACAAACAGTATGAAATCAGCGATGATGGATTTAGTAGAAAGCTTTCTGGCCAGGTAAACACTGCTTGGCTTTGTGCTCCGACAAGACTGATAAAGACTCAAGCATTATTTATAGAAGGAGCAAGGTGAGCAGGAATGACCTTTGTAGACATTGTGTGGCGTTGTACTGACTCACCCGTCTGCTGATAAGTCCCATCACTCTAATGAATGGCCACAAAAGCACACAAGTCATATCTGTATGTACAGAACATGATCACCAAAACTTATTACGAGACAGAGGCGTCTGGCAGCGGCTCCCACCACATCACACAGGGTGACCATACAGGTCCAGCACAGACAAAAGTCAAGTTTTTTCGCATAATAATTTTTGCAGTTTTTTTATGGAGTTTTTTGAGCAATAAACCTGATAAGAAAAAAAAACCATAAGGCCATATCTACACACCATATGTCACAATGACAGGTTTGTAATGACAGACTTTAAAAAAAGAAAAATCCAGAGCAAATTACAAGCACAGGTTTCATTTCATGATCATCTCTGAAAAACATGGAAATTGTATAAAGCTGAACGTTTCAATATTAAACCAGTAGACTTATTTCAGATGTTTGTCTATGTGGTCACCTTCACTAATGTTTTTTTTTCCTACTTAATCTTGCACCAGACTTTGACCCCGAACCCCACCCCTTAGGTCAACCTTAGCTATGCAATTAGCTTTTATCTGCTTGTATTGCATATTTATTCCCATATCTGGTTCATTGTCCATGGGACCACTATCTGGATGACAAAGGGTTTTGGATACACCATTGTTGCCCAGATAGGATTTCATTTTGTCCTTTGTGTAAGTGTCTCTTGATCGGAATATAGATAAAATAAAAAAAAAAACGCACTGAAAATCTATGTAATCTTCTTTGTTTGCTCCTCATTCATACTGTACATGATGTAAGGACAGAAAGAGGCAGTAATGGATCCAGTACATCATGTTGGTACTGGTGATGTAAACGATTATCAAGTGTAGTCCAGAACTTGTAGAAATGTTTTTAAAAAAATTCTTATTCCCGTTAGAGAAGAGCATAAAACCAGGGTACAAAACACATGAGCACGTCTTGCGCATTTCAAGCCACTTCATAAAATCTTACTCCTCTGCTCACAAACATACTTGAAACATGCAGGATACGCTCATGTGTTTTGTATCTTTTCTTGCTTTTTTTAATGGGACTATAATAAATATGAAGACTTAAGAAAATACTGCTGGACTATGTTTGATAGTCGGTATGAACCAGTGCAAGACGACATTACTACAAGGTGTGCCGCGCACATTTAAAATGGCCCTAATGGGGGGCAATACATTCTGGATGGGGAATGAACGTTCATATAGTGATAAATCTCCTGAACATATTAAGTTCTGTTGAAGTATATTCCCGGTCAATGTCCTGGCAACCGATAACATTTTTATGTTCACATGTAATGAGGCAATGAGCTGACATACAAGCATTTGCTAATTTTTTGACTGATCGGGGGCATTTGTATACTGGTCCATACTCAAATGTTCTTCTGTTTGTCCCCCATTATAAGTAAAAGGGAAACATGTACGAACGGGGCTGCGCCAGAAGTCTAGCGTCTTTTCAGCCTGAAAATTGATGCAGCCCTGTAGCGCCCATGGCACTTTGAGATCTGGGGGCGTGCTGGAGGCGTGTCGCACTGCAACCGTATGATACTACACATTTGACTGTTTATCGGCAAATCCAGGCGCATTACCGCTATAACGGGTAGAGCACTTTAAAAGTGGTTTACCTGAGCCAGAAGTGTCGCTATGTAGCTAGAAAGCACTAAATCTATGATCCGCAGTAGAACAGGTTAATAGATTCAGGTGCATTATATGCTATTAATGCATGCAAATAACTGGCACCTGGGCACCAAAAATCATACATTTCGCCCTAAGACCATACATATTAGATGGCCAAACCCATCAATTGTGATCAAACCAGATGACACATTTTTAAGTGCATTGGGCAAGCCGACCATGTCCTATCATTTGCCTTTACTGAAAGCATCCAAAAACTATGTCCAAATGCACAATCTGTACTTGCCCTCAGCTGCCATGGGCATTTGTAATACTGGTACATCTTCTTACCTGGGAGAGGGACCGCTGGATTCCCTCAGGCACCAAAGCCCAATTGTGAATGTTAAATTTCCACTAAAAAATACTTACTTTTGCCTAATAAGAACCACTAAACAACTTGTGAGGATGACCAATTATTCAAAATCACCATCTCCTAAGCTATACCAGACTAGATGTGGGTCAAAAACCTATATGCGCTTATTTTGCAGATGGTTAAGAATTATTCAGCAGCTTATAAAACACACACATTCCATACAACTCCCCGGTCAGGTATTGTTTTTAGTCAGGGCTGGGTCACTACGACGTCGTCTTGTGTTTTTTAATTGGTCTCCAATACAAACACGAATCGGCATACATAGGAAACCTATAAATCCAAACAGACCTAAAGCAGCACAAAGCCCTCCAGGGGCTATCACAGGGTGGCTCATGGATATCATAGTCTACTGGAAGCCCCCTACCGTTGTTTTGTTACTTCTCATCCTCACAGACAATGGAGTTCACTAAATAAAAACCAAGTAGTCATTTCCACTGCAAAAACAAAAGCAACCCAAGTCAGCCCTGGGAGAGGGATTTCTGAAAGTCTCTTATAGGGATCACTGCCCAAAACAAACAGACTGCCCATAACAGAAGAGCTGAAAGCGTGTAAAGATCCATTTCCATTTTACAATTCTCTTAGGCTAGGTCTAAACAGCACTTTTCAGCGGATTCAGTATTTTAGTAGTAGTAATAGTAATTTTCAGTATCTGCTGAAAATTTGACCGTACCCAGCTCTGTGTAACTTCAATAGAAAGTCTGTGCTGAGACTTTTTACTGAGGGTTTCCAAGACCTAAAACCGTCCGGTGGAATATAGAACATGTTGTATATTGCGCCGGACCGACGGATTCCCGGAGCTCCAATGTACTGGGCCGCTGCAAATCCAAAATCCAACCGCTGTTTTTAGCGTAAAAAAAACGGCGGGGTGGCGCATTCCAGCAAAGTGAAAATGCTGTTGGATTTTGGACGGCATTTTCAAATTTGCGTAGACCTATCCTTATTACCAGCCAGGAGAAAAAAAAACTTTTTATATGAAAACAAAACAGAGGAAATTAGGCATTGTTTAATCCCTTAAGCCGAACGCCTGAAAAGTAGTTAATGACCAGAACATTTTTTTTTTAGTTTTTGCCTCCTTGCGTTTCAACAGTTGTAACTTTTATATTTTTTCAATGACGCAGTTGTATGAGGCCTCATTTTATTTGAGACAAGTTGTACTTTATGGGGGAATAGTTTAAATTCACTTATAAATAATTACAGAATTTTTTTTCAATTTGTATTCAAGTTTATTTAAATTTTTTGTTTTCGTTTTGTTTTTTTACACCATTCACATGACACCCTTAATAACTTTCTAGATTAATTCTACAGGTCATTGCAGTCATGTGGATACCTAATACGTGTAGGTTTTTTTGTGTAATGTATGCACAATCATTTTTTATTATTTATTTTTATTTTGTTTTTACACTTAGTAATGTATTAGTATATTCGTATATGCTATATGCAGTATATGCAGGCAGTGATCAGGACAGCACACAGGCTGCCTGATCACTGGCTTGTTACACAGACAGCCCTGGGGCTACTCTGGGTCCCCAGAGCTGACTGTGCATCCATTCCCCGGGCTCTGTTGGGTCACCGGGCATTCAGATTACCCGACAGAGCAGGGAAACCCTTTGATTGCGCTGCGGTCACGGACTGCGGCAATCAAAGGGTTAAAGCACGGGGATCGGAGTTTCCCCTGCTCCCTGAGGCTTGCAGGAGCTGTGCTGGGAACAGTGCTGTGTAATACAGCCCCGATCTCAGCGCTGCTGCGGCGCCGGGAGCCTCAAACTCCGTTGTGTGAAGCTACGCAAAAAATACTTCGCTGCAGACAAACTACCTGAAATGCCCGACGCCAGAAGACGGTTGGCGGTCTTTAAGGAGTTAATATGTTTAAACCACTGAAAATCCGATGGTACGCTGTGCTGCACAGACATTAAAACTCTGGTGGAATATATAACATTCTGAGCACAATCCGGCAGATGTGCCATACATTGAATGTACGGGGCCGATAGCAAATCCGAAAATCAGTCCAGTAATGACAAAATGCTATCGGATTCCTGATGGTATTTTATCAGATGCTGTGTAGACCTAGCCTTAACCATCTGATCAGAGACAGGAGTAATATGTGAATTTATTGACTGATGTGTAGTTCTCTCCCCCGTGTGATTTTCTAATCCTTTGATACAAGTGTTTTTTGAAGACCCACCACTTTACCACTTTATTGGGAAAATAAACATAGATCAGTCTACACCTTTCTGCATTATCACCTTCTTCAGAACCGCAAAACACATTGATTAGAGAAATAAATATGAAAGAAATAACATTATTCTACGCAGGGCCTTATGTATAAAAACTGTCCATGTCTAAAACTCACTTTGTTGCCCATAGCAACCAGAGCGCCCCTTCCATTTCATATAGTGCTGTGGAAAAATGAAAGCGGAGCGTTATTGGTTGCTATGGGCAACAAAGAAAGTCTTACACCTAGACAGTTTTCTTACATGTCCCCCTTAGTTTTTTCCCTTGTTAAGAACCTAGAGAAGGGGATAATGCAGTGAATTAGTGGATAAGAAGAACAAAACCTTTTTCTGGAATCCCTTTAGAAGGATGTGGTTGAGTGGTAGAACACTATCCCTCGCAGAGAGTAGATCGTGCTTTTCCACTCGTCAATATTGGACAGTAGAAAGTCACAGATCGGAAGTGTCCCCAATTGGTTTTCATCATTTTGCTTATGCCATCGATGGACAACAGCCAACCTGTAAAATAGTTCGACCATAAGATGGATGCTTTCTCCACTATAAGGCTAGGTCTACACAGGACAGGATTTTGGTTGGTTTTTCAGCGGATTCAGTATTTTGGGTCCGCTGAAGATCCGACCGTACCCAGCGAAAACCGACCGGCGGAATACAGGAAATGTTGTATATTCTGCAGGACTGACTAAAGATCCACGCAACCATAGTGTACTGGGCCACCGGGTATCCAAAATCCGACCGGCAGTTTTTGTGCAAAAAATGGCGATGGGGTCCAACAATTTGAAAATGCCGTCAGGTTTTGGGCAGCATTTTCAAATTGCTGTGTGGATCTAGCCTAACTGACACACGTGGATTTTGTTTCCACTTCCAGTTAGAGCAGGGTAGGTTCACATCTGCATCAGGAGGCTCCGTTTAGAGCCTCCAATGTGGAGGTGGCACTGGATCCGTTACACAACAAATGCCAAACCTGTCCAATGAACCCTATTGACAATGGGGTTCATTGGGTCTCTGCCAAAGTGTCAGTTATTACACAGATTAAAAAAAAATAAATAAAAAATAAAATAGTGTAGCACGCTGGGTTATTTTTTCCCTCGTTTTTAATGAAATGTGAAAAGGTGTCTCTGATGCAGATGTGAACATAACCTAAGGAACACATTCTACATATATAGATGGTGGTACTGCAGGGTCCACTCCACTCTGGCATCTGAAAAACTTTGTCAGCTCTTAAATGGAAATTTGGGACAGACCCTCACACACACAGAAAAACTATCAACTATGCACCAGCCCTCTAACATCTATTAGGACATAACAATTGGGATGTACACAGCAAAATCTCCACCCAGTTGTACCCTAAGCTGCTCCGGTTGACGCAAGTAAGGTTCCAAACCCACAGCAATTAGCAGTGACAGTGCATGCAAGTACCATGTTAAATGCTTTGTATCAATAGACCTGAATAAAGCGCTTTGCTGCAGGTTTAGCGTGCATTACTCTCAACCAAAACTAAAATGGCTAAAAACTCCCCTACTTTTTACAATAAGCTCCAGCGGTATCATCAATCCACGCTTCAAGCTTTCCTGTAGATCAGAAGGTGACAGCACTGTTCACACAGGACTAACAAACACCAACATTGTCCCCTACTTCCTGCTGCACCAATTGCCTGACAATAGCCCAAAATATTCACGTCTTAAGCAAACACAACATTGGTGCTATAATGGAAGAACGTGGGTTTTACACAAGTAGACTTCAAAAGGATTGTACCAAGGATGACCCGAATAACATGTTACTGAGACATATCCAAAAATGTTCACAAGCGCCAGCCTAATAGGCATCCTGTAAGGGAGATTTTCCTTTTTCCTCCGACTGTTGCTAATACACAGGACGATTTCAAAATATATTTCCAATGCTCAAAAAATGGAGCCAGGTTATAGATTGTTGTAATCCATTGGAGAACAAAATCAGTGGCACTCACCAAAAATTTTACTTTTTGTTGGTTTGTTGTCCAATAAGGATAAAACAAGCAGCAATATACATGGCTATAAATAGGAGGCAATAGTGACTTCCCTCAGATGCAGCAAAACCACAGCCTACAGCCGTTCCTCAGGGAAACGCACATGAAACGGCTGTGGTTTTGCTGTTTCTGGGGGGATGTGACTACCTCCTATTTATAGCCGTGTACAATGCTGTGTGTTTTAGGGTAAGTTCACACTGCGAGTTGGATGCGTTTTGGATCCGAAAAATGCATCCAAAAGAGCTGCGTTAATCGCATCCAACACGCAGGATCCAAAGTGAGATCTAACACGCCGTATGAACATACCCTTATCGTTATTGGACAACAAACCAAAGAAAAGTACAAATTGGGCGAGTGCCTCTGACTTTGCTCTTCAATGCATTAGAAGACTGTTGCTTTCTGTGAAGCTGAACATCACTCGTTTACATAAAGCTGCATGTTTACACCTGGAATGCCGGAGGATTTAGCAGTGCCGGTTTGTATTCATTCCTCATCGTATATTATATACTATCTGCGTCGGATTCCACGTTAAAGGGGTTTTGCCACGAAGTAAAATTGATGTGGGAAGTTTGTAAATTAAATAATCAACATTTTCACCATTATTAAATATTCTGCACCGTTTTTGTTCTAGCAGCTCCTTTAGTGATCCATTGTTTACAGCTCGTCTCCAGGGGATACGACCGGGGCTGAGAGCTCCTCACTCTCGGCCAGACATGCTCAGACATTCCCTCTCCTCTCAGGCAGCTACTGAGTGTTCAAATCCCGAGTGCTGTCATTCTACTCCTGTCCTCTGCATTCCTTAGTAATTAGTCAAACAGTGCAAATAAAAAAAAAAAAAAAAAAAGAAACCGCAATCAGGTTTGTGCATTGATAAAGAGAAATAAAATCCACAGGTTTGGTTCCTGCAGGGATTTGAACTGAGGATCCTTGTGCCTGGAGTCAAAAGTTTTACCTCTGAGCTATATTGTAACTACTCACAGCTCTTTACATAAACAGACCTTTCTTTGACTGGAGAGAGGAAAGGCCTGGTGATGTCATCCTGCTGGGTCACATGATATGCAATTCAAACAAATCACACACTCCCCCCTTATGAGCACACAGAGCTGGATGCAGGAGGTATGAAATGAGATTGTGGAAAAACCCCTTTAAAATCTGACTCGTACTCATTTGAATGATCAGTCCACAAATTGAACTACAACAAGGATTTTCCACAACAGGAAAAAAATGCCATGTCCATCCTTTCGAACGGATCCCGCCTTGATTTACTTCTAGCAGGAGTAACGTGGGTTAGCCCTATTGAAATGCAGCTAAACCCGTATCCAAATCTGAGGGGAAAACCGCCCGCACAAAGTAAAACTGCTCAGCAGAAAATCAAGGCATCACCTCGGATTCTGTGGAGGATTACAATAGGAAAAATCTGACGTGAACAAAGCTTTAGAATAATGTTCTGATAGTCAGACCTAATCCGATTGCATGGCCAGTTTAGGACACGCATCAATGTGTGTTCTGGTGTTCCCCCAACCACTGGTTCTGTACATGGTCTTGGTTGTATAGAAGGGATGCCCGGTCAGGAGTCTTGCTGGATTATCAGATGCCAGACAACTGGATGTTCACTTCACATTTCCCTTCTTGTACATTAAACAGACTCCAATACAGCTGAAAATGCGCCTCTTCTCAGAGAACAAACTCTCTGTTTGCCCCTGGGACACGTCGGTTAACACCTACTGTGATTTAGTGATGACACAGCCTGAATCAATAATGCTCACTTTGTTTTTTATACCGATCGTTGGGGTCATAAAAACAACGTTAACCATTTCCAGCTGGAGATTAAAGGTATTACAGGGAATTTAACAATAAACTCTCAAACCAGCAGGGTCCTTTCCCTTCTTTCGGTTCTGGAGCGCACTTTACCTCTTTGAATAGGCGCCATTTATATGAAAACATCTCATCAAGTTACACCCAGAGATTTACTTAATAAAAATGGAATTTGACAAATACCATAAAAACGGAAACAGGGTCTCAGGCAAAAACACTGGGCCACACGTATTATGGCAACGGCGTTAGGATCTGCCTTTGATCTGGCTGAAACAATGGCGTCCTTTGGCTTTACACCGCATTTATTGTGCGTTTTAGACAGTTTCTAGACACTGCTCCCACCCGTCCAACAAAAAGGGACAGGGCATGAAAAATGGTGTGGCTTAGCATAAAAAGTTGTCTGAAAAAAAAAACCCACCAAAAACAGTAAATTTTGCAATTAGTGGAAATAAAGAAAGGAAAACTAATATAAGGTGTAAAGTTAGATTTACACAGTGTAAACATGTGGCAGGTTTTTAAACACCGTGGCATCTTCACGACTGCCTAATTGTGCCCATCTTTACTAAGTATCATTGTAGGACCCCATTCACATCACTTTCGGGGGTTATATGCTTGAAAAATGTATCTTGACATATAAAAGTGGCTGAGCAATAGGAGTTCTATAGGGCACAAGTCTCTCTAGGTTCCACGTTTGCTCCATTTTACATTGGCCCGGGCGCTTTTGCATCCAGCACACTAAGGCTTTTGTTCACACAGCTTAACTGCGGGGTGTACATTTACACCCCACAATTACGCCGGAAATTTTCGGGAGCTCACGCTGATGGCGCGTATCCGTGGCGCGCAGCGCGGGGGGGGCGGGGGGCGGGGGGCTGGCCCATGGGACTGTCATTACTCCCCGGCGCGTAAGTGCCTTTGAATTAATGACATGCCCTTACCCCCGCTCTTTTCAATGATGTTTGTATGCACGGGGAGAGGAGGCGAAATTTCCATAGTTCTCTATGAGAACTGTGGATTACCGTAATAAATTGGGGCGCATTTCGCTCTATTAAGCGCGAGTATTTTCCTAATACGTGGCGAAATGCTTCCCAAAGTAAGCCGTGTGAACATACCTTAAACATACTGATATGAAATAGAGCAAACAAAGTCCAACAGAGACAACATATGCAGGAGCGTAGCTATGGGGCAGGGGTGTCAAACTGCGGCCCCCGCTGTTGGGAAAGTACAACTCCCATCTGAAATTATTATAATCTATAACAGTGGGCATGATGGGAGTTGTACTTTCCCAACAGCTGGAGGGCTGCATTTGACACCCTCCTATAGGGGATTCAGAGGTTGTAGTCGCTTAACTGGGCTGCAGCCTGAGGGGGCCCAAAAGCTCTCCTGCCACACAGGAAACACCAGTATTATTACATAACACATGGTGCTAGGGGGGCCCAATTTCCACTTTTTAATTGGGGTCCAGGAGCTCAAGTTATGCCCCTGAACATATGCCCTGTGGACCCCTAGGGCTCTGCCATGAAATAAGCTGGGACAAATTTTGATGAGATGTGGATGATTACTGGTGACATAGCTCCAACATTAATGTGACCCGGGCATTAGGACAATCTTTTGGCCTCTATCGGATTAATAAAACCCTATGGACATTTACAAAAATAGACGCCTTTTGAAAAACCGCCACATAGCAGCACACAGAGTTTCATTGTAAAAAAATAATAATCTTTTATTTATTAAAGCGCCAACATATTCCGCAGCACTTACAATTAGAGGGAAAAAGCACAGACAAACCAGACATTACATTAAAAAAAAAGCTACTGACAAATGAACACGTGTGTGAGGGCCCTGCTCCAAGAGCTTACAATCTATTTAGGGTGTATGGGTGAAACAAAGGCTGACAAGTGTCTTGGTTTACAATGGACCAGCCATGTTACTAAATATGGGGTAGTTATACCTAAAAAGTGGATTAACCTGCCATCCAACCATTAATCTTAATACAGATAAGTGCCTGTGGGTGCCAAAGTGCAGGAAGTGACGAATCGTGACAGAATTTGGGGGGTTAACGAAATTTGGGATCTGATAGGCTTGTCTAAGAAGATGGGTTTTCAGAGCGCACTTAAAACTGTGAGGGTTGTGAACGTTGCCTGACACATTTAGGTATTCATTTCCAAGGGAAATGTGCAATACGTGCAAAATCTTGGAGACGGGCATGGGAGGTTCGGATGAGTGAGGTGTTTGTCTTAGATCATAGCAGAGCGGAGAGCCGGGGAGGGTTTGGGAGACAGAGATGAGGGAGGGATGTAGGGGGGTGCAACACTGTGGAGAGCTTTATTGGCGAGAGTGATTTAGTTTACGTGTATTCTGTAATGAAATGGTAGCCATTGCAGAGACTGACACAGGGTAGAGGCATCAGTAAAAGCGGCTGGAAAGAAAGACAAGCCTGGCTGCTGCATTTTAGGACAGATTGGAGAGGGGAGAGTTTGCAGAGAAGGGGACCAATAAGCAAGGAGTTACAGTAGTCAAAACGAGAAAGAATAAGAGCAGCAATGAGAGTTTGGGCTGTTTCCACGTGAGAAAAGGACGGGTTCTGGAGATGTTCTTGAGGTGCAGGTGACAGGAGCGGGCAAGGGATTTTGGGTATATGGGGTGAAGGACAGATCCGAGGGCTAGTATAACCCCCCAGACAGCGGGCCTGCTACCCAGGAGAAATGGTGGTGCCCACACACACAGAGAGATAGCAGGGTGGGGGGTGGATAGTAGACGGTGGGATGACTAGAAGTTCAGGTCTTAGTGAGGTTTAGTAAAAAAGATACAGGGAGGACATGATGTCAGAGACAGCAGACAGACAATCACTGGTGTTTTGTAGCAGGGCAGGAGTGATGTCACGGGAGGAGGTGTATAGTTGAGCGTCATCAGCGTAAAGATGGTACTGGAAGCCGAATCTGCTGATGGTTTGTCCAATGGGGGCTGTGTACAATGAAAAACAACAGGCCTCATTTATGAAAACGGTCTAACAATAAGGGCGAGTTCACACGCCGTTTTTGAGGCATATATCGGCCCATGCTAAGTGCGGCGCTATACGCCATGTGTCTTAGAAGAACGCACTGGCTAGCGCGTACTTCTAAAACACTCTGTGCCGGTTCTCATAGACTCTCACTTTCCCCAGCGGGTAATACGCGTCAGGGAAAACGCCAGGTATTCATAACTCTCAATGAGAGCTATGAATTACCATATTTGCGGGGTGAATATCAGCGCAATTACGCGACAAAATATGCCCCCGCAAAGACGCCATGTGAACTACCTTGGGGCTGTCTATGTAGCCCTTAGCAACCAATCAGAGCTCAGCTCTAATTTTTCCAGAGCAGTTTAACAAAAACTGAACTCTAATTGCTTGCTATGAGCTCTGATTGGTTGCTGTTGGCAACAAAGAATCTTACTGTTGGACAGTTTTCATAAATGAGGCCCAATATTTTGACCCTTTTTACTTTCTAGTTTTGTAAGACCCCATTCACATAATGTTTTGGGGTAACACAGCTTGAAAAAAAGTTTCCCTATGTACACTGCAATGGAGCCATAGGGGTCTATAGGGCAGACAATTTTTTTTGGTCTACATTTTCTCTATTGCACAGAAGTAGTTACTTTTGTTTCTGGTATACTAAATATACGGAGAGGAAATATAGCAAACGTAGTCCAAACAAGACTATGTTTGCCTTACAGACCCCTATGGCTATGCTGTAAGTCAGGATACCTTTACAAGGTATGTGGATGGGTATCAGTAACATAACCCCATAATATACTGTGAATACGGCCTTAGGGCTCTTGTTAATCTGTCATACTAGTAGAACCCTATGGACACAATTAGTTTGGACACCAAGAACTTACCCAACCTACATGTGATGTAAACATAGCCTTAGAGCAGAACACCGCTCTACCCCAACACCTGAACCATGGCAAACAGGTCTATACACTTGGTCATTTTTTTGTAATTTTTTTTTCGTAGCAAAAAAGCAGCAACCCGGCTACAGTGTGTGAACACAGCCCGAGGCACAATTATGCATGACAGATCAGATCTCAAACTTGATTGATCATAGAACATGTTATATAAGCATCAGACAAATGTATTGTTACGTAGAGCCAGATTGTCTCTGGTGCCCTATAAAGCATTGGGAAGCACCTACTGCAAATTCATCCCCGCTCTTTTCTAAGACGCCAGGTTACAGGTGTGTTAAGGGCCATAGAGGGAACAATGCAAGCACTATACTCCTATCCACACCACCTTCCTGAACCTCAGTCAGTCCATTTCCTTAACTCTTTGGGTGCTATATCCTGAATAGTAGCAAAACAAAGAACCAAGAAAGTCAGTGACCAGGAACGCTGGCGGATCAGAAATTTGTGACTAGCTTTATGGCTTGTTTACAGATCCCAATGCTGGAGTAAGGGGAGGGCTAGCCTGTGCCTGGTGCCATACGTCGTCGCCGCAGATGTGCGCCTGACTGTCTGCTGGATCTAACAAGGGATTGTCACTCACCAAGACTACTGCAGCTGAATCCAGACACAGTGTAATCCCTACAGTGCCAGCCCAGTTTATCAAAGCAATGATCCGAAAAATCAATCCTATTCAGAGCACTAAATTAAATTTATGCAGTCTGCGAGCAATGAGCCGGATACAAAGAAAACTATTTACACTATGCACACAAACTTTCACAAACTTTTTTTTTTTTTACATGCTTAACTTCTTACTTATAGCATAACATTGTCAGCATCAGTTTTTTTTCACAGGTTACCATCACTGGTCATCCATGACACTATTGCTGGCTGGGTTCACATTTGCGTTTTTTTTTTTTTTTTTTAAATGCAGGTAGTTTTATCATTAAATTAATTGAAAAAACTCAAAGTGTTAACCCACCATTAATCATATGGTAGGTAACCAATGACTGCACCTAACTACAAGTAATCCCTCCATTGTGAGTCAGGTTCATTAATACAATGATCAAACAGATACAAGTAACCAGATTAGGAGCCAGACAGGGGCAGCAAATTCGGTAATTTAATTTCCAGGGATCCACAATGTGATGTTTAGTTGTCGATGTTATACATTGTAGCAGTTCACACTATAGAGCAGTAGTGGTGCGGTCACATGGACGGGCAGGTGGTGCCTCTGAACTAGATGGGAGAGGGTTAGATAGGAGACCTGCTACGAACTTTTAGGTAAAGTTATGGCTGTAAAGGGTCGTTTCTTACCTCGGGCGTGTGGTCCTTTACTGGGTGAGATGAGCTTCCATGAGGAGCCTTGCTTGCTCCTGATGCTGCTGGTGGTCAGGCTCTTGCAGTACTCCTGGTCAGTGCCTGCCTTCCTCCCTTAGCATGCTGTTTACTTTCCCTGCCTGCCTTCTGATCTGCCTTGTTCCCCTATGTTCTTCCTTTCCTCCTCTGCTCCTTCCTCTCATTCACTTCCAAACTACCTAGAGCCTCTGACTCCTTGTTCCCTTCTGCCTGCTCACCTCCCCCCTCATGCCTCTCCCCTTCCACCCAGCTAGAGGCAGGGTCTCCCTAGAACAATTGAAGGCTCAGCCTCTAGCAACTCCCAGATTCCAAAAGGCAGGATAAGGTTTCAGGCTGTCCACTCCCACCCTCGCCTGTTGATTCCAGACGTGTCTCGGGAGACAACAAAAAATGCCAAAATATCAGAATCTATCTGCTTCTTTGCATCCAGTGGTTTTACATTCCTGGTAACCGGGGAAACTCTCTCAGACTTTAGGTTTGCAGGATATCTCTGGAGGCTTTTGTGAGTTACCTCCCTCCTCTAACCTGTGTGTCTGCCTTTATCTTCATCAGCTACGGTTAGGAAGGAAATCCAAGCAGTCTGCGCTCATACTTTTCCATTCGTCCAGTTAGCGGTGCAGGCTGAGATGGACTGGGTGATTTGACCACAGTTGGAGCTATAAAATATTTTACGATCAATTTTCGGTGCAGATTGATGGCGATGCTGTGCGCTCCAATATTTTTCTTTGCTGCGAGTCATTTTCCAAAGTGGTAAAGTTACATTTAAGGTTGGAGTCACTTTAACTGTACAATTATGGAATTGAATAAGAAGTTGCTGCATAATGACATATGTTAGTCTTTAAAACGGACCTGCAGAGCTGGGAGGGGGGCAGAAGCGGGAAACCTGAAGTTGCGGGAAACGATGCACCTTTTTGAGCCTCTGGTCGTGATGGGTTCAGGGGTACAATCAGGGAGGGGCGTAAGGCTATCTCTAAACAGCAATGTTAAAATGCTGTCCAAAATCCAACGGCATTTTAAGATTGGACCGGGTTTGCGCTAAAACCACAGTCGTTTTTTGGATTTCCCGCCGGCCCAGTACATGGACTGCACGGGAATCTGGCGGAAGATGGAGCATGTTTTAAAATCTGCTGGAATCCAGCGGATTTCAAATCTGACCGGAAACAAACTGCTGTGTAAACTACAGCACGGATTTTCTATTGCTGTCTATAGGACACGGGTTACAGTCGGATTTTCAGCGGATTCTAAATACTGAATGCGCCAAAAATCCGACCATGAACCAGAGCTGTGAAGACATAGCCTCATTGGGGTCCTAAAGTACCGACCACGGGCCCTTGGTGTTACAGTTTGCTTTATAGGGCTGGATTCACGCCACATTGTAAACTGTAACATGCATTTTTTCAGGTAAAAAAAAAAAAAAAAATGTTCCTGTCACTAATTTTCTGCATATATCCTGTGAATCACCTAAGCAGTACACTGTACAATGAAAATCATTGCTGACACCTTCAGAACCACATTTATGTACAATAGTGTAACACCTCTAAATAACAGTCAGTTACCAAATAACATACCTATACATGGAGCAAATATTCCATACGTATTAGGATGCGTTCCCACGGCAAAGACAAAATGTCGGTCAGATTTTCCGACTGGTATTTTGTCTTTATTGCCACGTAGGGGCACAGCTTTTGTTTGCGGATTCAAGCCGTCCCTCTTCATACCCACATGTTCATGTAGTGCCTGAAAACCGGACGGAGGAATGAACATGTTCTAAGTTTTTAGGAACGCAGGCAGTCTCAAAAATCGTCCGGCAGAAAATCCATGAAGTGTGGACTGCTGTGAAAGGTTAACAGTCAGTTTACAGACGATTTTTAAATCCAAAAACCGGCTGTCGGACCCCAAATGGACCCAAACACGTATCTAATAAATAGCAATGTGATTTACATTGCTTTTAATATGAAACACGCATCGGTGTTCAGACGAGTCATCACGGATACGTGTCTCATTGCGTCTTTCGGATCCATCCCAAGAAGTGTCATGTCAATTCTTGGTCCGAAACTATAGGGTGCGATCCTGCTGCATCTAACATGTATCCAAACACACAGCTGCGTGTTGAATACATGTTGGATCTGTTTTGGATCCTATCGCCGCTGGTTTTTTGGATGCTATTTTCGGATCAAACATGGATTCAAAATCGGATCCAAACATGCCGTGCGAACGGCCCCTTACCATCATACTGTTATTAAAAAAAAAACACAATACCAAGACCATCAATGCCAATAATATCACTACATAAGGACCTGATACAGTGCCTTGCGAAAATATTCGGACCCCTTGAACTTTTCAACCTTTTGCCACATTTCAGACTTCAAACATAAAGATTAGTGTTGAGCGATTGCGTTGGCTATCGACATCGGGCGATAGTCGATAGTCGGCCACCATCGATAAGGTTTTTCGATAGTCGATAGTCGATCATCTCCGATGACCATTAAAGTCTATGGGAGAGCAACAACACCTTCATTCTTACACCCAAACAGGGCTGGAGAAGCTGGAATTAACAGCCACAACAGTCAAATGGATACCTGCTACATCTTAGGAACAACACTTAGGCCGTGTTCACACGGCTTATTCCCGACGGATTGGTGCGCCGTATTGAGCGCACAAATCCGCCGTGAATACGGGGCGGGACGGGGGCGGGGCCGGAGCGCGGCGGGGGGCGCCGCTCCCGGCCCCATAGACAATGCATTGTTTACTGCGCGACCGCGCCGTAAATAATGAGCATGTCACATACTCCCCCCGCGGCGGATTTGCCGAGCGGGGAGGAGCGACGGAATCCACTGTTCTCAGAGCAGTGGATTACCGTAATGACTCCGACGGATTGGCGCCGTATTGAAGCGCAAATCCGGAGCGGAATACGGCGCCAATCCGTCGGCAAATAAGCCGTGTGAACGGGGCCTTAGGCTATAAAAGCCACAGAAAAAAAGTCACACACCATTCACTATCCCTGTCTTGTACAACAGCATGACCCTTAAACCTGCATCACCCACAAATTAAAAAGTGCCAGAAGGCAGTATGATTTGAACCATCATTTTACTTGAACTGGACATTGAATATCCCTGCCCGGAACCAGCATGACCCAAAAACCGCATAACCCCCAGATTAAAAAGTGCCGGAAGAAAGTATCTTTGAACCCCCATTTTATTTGAACTGGACTGGAAGAACTGTCCTGGACCGCAGAATGACCCATTAAACCTGTCGCCACAATTAAAAAGTCCGGAAAAAGAGTCTTTCAACCCCCTTTTTTGTTGAACTGGACATTGACTATACCTCCCCTGGACCGCAGAAAGACCTTAAACCTGTCTCCCCCCAGATTAAAAAATGCCGGAAAAAGGAGTTTTTAAACCCCATTTTAGTTTCATGACTATACTAACTGTCCTGGCCCACGCAGACCCAGGGCCGGATTTACAGTGGTGGGTGAAGCCCGGGCTGGTGTCCTCATCTTAACCGCAGGTTAAAATGCCCGATGACGCAGCAACAAAAAACGCGTGCTGAAGCAGAGTGGGGAAGCGAAGTGTGAGACCTCCACCCTTCCCTAAGTACACAGAAGACCTGGGTAGCGCTTGATCCGTATAGTGGGGACCAATTGGCTTCATTTGGGAAATACTGGTGGTTAACGCTCCTTTTCCCACCAGGTGCTCTTTTTCTTGCCATTTTTTTCCATTTTACTCAACGGGCGGGAAAATGGTCCTGAACTTTATTTCTGTCTGTGCTCCATACCCCTTTTCCTCTAAAATAACCTAAAATTGGTAAAGTTTTCCTTACCTCCCTGACAATTCAGAGGAATTTTTTTACCACTTTTTTTGTCATGAATTTTTTAGTATTTTTAATTTCTAAAAACCATTTTTAAAATAGGGGAATCCCACCATGTTTTTTTTTTCTCTTTTTTTTAAATTTAATTAAAGGGGTTTCTCAATACGGGATTGAAGCTATGTTAAAGATCTTGCAAAAAAAAAGTCTTTTTGCAATATGGTCCATTAACAGTGTCCTCCCCTTTTTCCCTTTTTTTCTGACAGCCCCACACCCTTGAGCCACGCTTGAAAATTTGTGAAAACAAATGTCTGTTAAAAACAACATTTTTTAAAAAGGGCCCTGTAGTATAGCTGCATGTCACAGCAAAAGCCCCCAAAAATTCAAAACAACCCTGAGCCATTTTGGGTCAATTGTGAAGAAAAAATGTCTTTAAAACAACATTTTTTTATAATGGCTGTGTATAGCTCATGCACAGCAAAAGCCTCCAAAAAATTCAAAGCTGACCCTTGACCATTTGGGACTTTTGTGAAGAACAAATGTCTGTTAAAACAACATTTTTTATAAAAGGACCTTTGTATAGCGCAGCCCAAGCAAAAAGCCCCAAAAATTTCCCAAAAAACAGCCCCCTGAGCCACTTTTGCAATTGTGAAGAACAAATGTCATTAAAAAAACTTTTTTTAAAATAGGCCTTAGTTTGCTGCATTTCAAAGCGCATGCCCCAAAAAATTATAAAATGACTTCTCACCACTTTTAAAATTGTGGGGGAAAAAATCCACTTAGAACCCTTTCGTTCCAAAGGACCATGATTAAGTTTTAAATTCTCACCAACATCCCCCAAAAAATTAAAAATATATTCTCACCCACTTTTAAAAAATTTGTGAGGAAAAAGCCACAAAAAAACCACATTTCTGTTCAAAGGACCAAATTATTGCTGTATCTCACAGCAACTTTCCCAAAAAAAATTAAAATATTTTTCTCAGCCCTGTTAAAATTTGAGGCAACTGCCCCCCAAAACCATTGACAAGAAAAACATTCAAAAGATAAAGTGATAAAGGAATAGGGTGTTGTCATAAAACCCTTGGTGTTTTTACAGCCCCCTCCAGCAAAAACCACAAAATGAACTTTTGGGGAAAAAGAGAATAAAAATTGCGAAGAAATGATCATTTTAAAAAAACATTTTTAAAAGGGACCATTTCTGTTTAAAGGGGAAATTAAAGTAACCGGCAACAATGGGTGACCTCGGCAATTGGGGCCAAAACCTAGAGATCCATACTTTTTTCATCTTGAAAAAAGAAAAACGACCACTTTACTGTGGAAACCCGGGAGCGTTTGTCGTAATGACTCCTCCAGCTGGTGAAGGTCGCTCAGATATGACGGGGCTGTGGGCAAGACAACACCTCTATGGCGGGCAGCGGCTCGGGCCCTTCGTCCATTTGGACCCCCAATACATAAACACGGTGTTGAGACGCAGATAGCCCGGCACCGACTTGGGGGGGTAAATAAAGATTGCCAGAGGTCACCCTTTAGGATCCCCACCTGCCTGGCGGGCTGCTGGCTAAGGGGGGCTTTTTGGCACTCTACTCTTGTCCGTCGCTCTGTTCCCGTAAATTTTAAAAAAACTTTTGAACCCCAACGAGTCCCAGTTGATCAATCAGAAAGGCCCTTTTCCCTTTCATTTTACTATTTTTTGGGTGGGTGAAGGAAAGGCTGAGTTTTGTTTTGTCCCCGGGGACCCAGGGGGGTGGCCCCCCCTTTAACGTTGTTCTTTTGAGGGGCCTTAATGGGGGATCATGTTGGGGAAATGGAGCATCCAAAACTCATGGGGAGGATGGGCCTTTGTTTTCCCCAAAACCTCTGGGTCGGGGGGCACTACAAACTGATTTTTCCTCCCCGCCCAAATTCCCCCAACCCCTTTTTTCCCAAGGCGGGGACTTGGGAAACACGGTGTCTAGGAAAATAACCCCCTCCCCCTTTCCCCCTTGCTCCCCTGGCACGCTTCAAAACACACCCCTGACTTGCCTGAGTGATCACCCTGAGAGCTGATCCCCACCTTGCCTAGTTTGGACCCCGAACCCTCCCAATGAAGACCGATGAAATTGTGAAACTGTCGGGCCTTTGGATTTGAAGGGAGAAAGGCTCCTGTCCCACTCTGGTCCCTCTCCCCTCCGCACTGGGGGGACGTTTTTTCAGAGTGTCCCCCGATCGTTCCCGAACTAAATCCCACAACTCATCTGACAAAGGGGGTTGGGCCGCCTGCCCCTTTTTTGGCTTCTTTAAAAAAGGCAAGGAAGGAAGCTCTTTTCACCTCCTCCACCTTGGTGGCTCAACCCCCGAGGTCCGCACCGCTGCTTGTCAGGCCATGGGGCATTCCCTCTGCGTAATGGGAATGCGCTGCGCCACAATCGTGGAGCATTGGGGGGTGGAATTCCAGCGTGTTGCCACTCAAAAATGAGAAGTTTCGGGGGGGCGGCTGACGCGCAACGCAGCCGGCGGGACGAAGCAGGGGTGCAACGGTTTGGGGAAATGCAAACTCAGACCTCGACCTTCTTCGCAGGGAGTCCCCGCCCGGGGTACCTAGAAATTTTGGGCGACGGTTCATGACATTGCCAGGCAAGGGAGTGCTCCAGCCACCGACTAAGGGGGGGCCCCAAAATTTTGCCCTTTTTGCTACCACCTGCCTGGACAAGGTTTTGTCACCCCCCAGTGCTCGGTCTCGTTTCGGAACCTCCACCACTCCACCCTTTTGGGGGGCTTTTCCAAACAGATTCTTTTTAAAAGGGTTGGTTTTTTCTGGGCACGGGGTGCCACCAAAAGGGCCCGGGGGGAAAAAAACCCTGCACCACCCCCGGTTTTTTAAACGTGTGCCGAGCCTGAGAGCCACCGTCACCCCCCGAGACACCCCCAGCTCACCCCAGGGGGCTGTCACAGAAATAGCGGCCTGGGCCTGCTTACTAGTCCTGGTCGGGGGGAGATGGACTTTTCCCGGGCCCAGAGCGACAACGCGCTTTTAAATTTTAGATGACCGTGGGGCCAGGGCAGGGGGCTTTTCTGCAAAAAAATGCCTGTCGGCATCTGGTATTGGGGCAGGGAAAGGGGGATGACGTGGCGGAACCCACTTTTTTCCCCAGACGGAAAAGGGAACATTTCCAAAGCCAAAAGCCTCAATGCCGACATTTTTTTTTGGCTTTGGGAGGTTTGGGTTAAAGTTTTTCTTCTGCTCCCAAACCTGGAAGACAGAAGGCTGGCGCTAGACTGGCCGTGTACGGCGTGCAGTCGTCAAACTGGGGGAAGGAGAAGGGGGAGGAGGGTCTTGGTGGTGCTGGTGGACTTGGGCGACTGGAGGCTGAAGCGGAGGCTTCCCTGATCATGATCTGAAGACATGGGGACTGGGGAAAGCTTGGGGTGGCGGAGGGGGGGAGGGGGAGACAGGGGTTGACAGTGGTTAGGCCCGGGTCGGTCTGGCCCTTTTTTTGGCCAAGGGGTTTTCCCCCTTTCAACTCATGCATTTGCTGCATGTGACTGACATGTTTTGGGGGGGTTAACCCCTTTAAAGGGTTTTCCCTTTTCTTTGCGTTACGGCAAAGGGGCATTGCACGCTGGGTGAATCAGGGTTGCTCAAAGAAGGCCCAGCTTGAGAGGAGGGCCTTTTTTACGGCAATAAGCGAGGAGCGGGGGTTTTTGCTGACCCTGGCTGGCGGAAACATATCAGCGGGCTTCTGCACCCCCCCTCTCCCTTTTTGTGGCGGGACCCCCTATTCACACCCCCTGTCTTTCCCCCTCGCCATGATGAAGGCCACAAGCAAATTTTGCGGAAAAAACCCGATGGTCCGCATGTGTCATCACATCCATCAACAGAGGTGACTTGGCGTCCCCGCTTTCTGCATCCAGAAGCTGCGGGCTACAAACAAAGGGGCCGCAACGTTGCCGACGGCCCCGGGTTTTTGCCCATTGACCGGGTTCCTTTTCCTTCCTGTGGCATCAGTAACGGGCGTCAGAGCAGACTAAAACATCCCTTGTCTTTTAAATGCCTTTTTTTATCCCAACCGCTTTTTTTTATCAAAGAGTCTTCAGACAAAGGGTTTTCCACAGTGGGGGGTACACGGTTGCATTTGGGTGCTTCATGTTGGCGGGTGTGGATGCTGAGACGACATTTGTGGCCGTGATGGGAAAGAGGGAGACTGCTGGGTCAGGTCATTAACCACGAAGGACAGATTGGCGAGTGTTCGTTTCTGAGATTCCCACAGGGGCCCGCCCGCATACAGGCCTGAGGTCCTGCAAACCCACATCCGCTGGCATGCGTGTTGTCGCCAGCACTGGAAAGGCACCTTTTCTCGTACCCCTTTCCCCAGTGCTCCCCCTCTTTTCCGCTTACCCCTGCATTTCGCTCCTGTTCGAAATATAAAAATTTGAGAAGGTATGGAAAAGTTTTTGGGAAAGTCCTTATTTAAAAAACGGCAAATCACATTTCCAAATCCCTCTAATCAAAACAAAATTGTGAATTCAAATTTTAAATGCAAGGTTCCCATCAAAAAATCTGGACTGGGGAAAAGTGCAAAAAAAAAACCCTTTTCTGCATTTTTAAAAAATACACGGTATTTTTTTGCACCTTTCAATCACCTGTGTTACTATAAAATTGCTGTTTTCAGATTTACGTGCAAGCTGCTCAATGAAAAAGGGTATGGCCCAAGTCAAAAACACGTATCTGAAGTATTCGGAAATAAAATGAAAATTTTTTCCCCCTTTCAATTATCTGTGTGACTATAAAAAATTGCTGTTTTCAGATTTACGTGCAAGCTGCGTCAATGAACAAAGCTGTAGTGCGCCAAAGTCAAAAAACACGTATCTGTTATGTTTTCGTATAATACACGGTATTTTTTGCACCTTTCAATTACCTGTGGTGACTATAAAATTGCTGTTTTCAGATTTACGTGCAAGCTGCGTCAATGAACAAAGCTGTAGTGCGCCAAAGTCAAAAAAAACGTATCTGTTATGTTTTCGTATAATACACGGTATTTTTTTGCACCTTTCAATTCACCTGTGGTCACTATAAAATTGCTGTTTTCAGATTTAAGTGCAAGGTGGATATATGAACAAAGGTGGAATGGGTAAAATTGAAAATGAACACCTATCTGAAATGTATACTGATAATAAAAGTGGAGTTTTGCACCTAACACAGAGACCTGCAGTTACTAGAAATGATGTGTATCCTAATATAAGTTCAGGCTGCCCAATATCCAGGAAATATTTCAATAGCAAACTGTTAATAATAAGTGCAGTGCAGTGCAATGTCTACACTAAGTCTTGATGAACTTTATCCAGTGTTCTTTATAGAGCTTGTCTGTGTTCGCCCGTGGGCCCCCTCCTCCCCCACTCCCCCCGTGACTTTACAGCGGTAGATGCTCCTTTAAAATTCTCTACCTAACTACATAAAATCTTCCAATCTCTAATCTAACTAAATTGTAAGGATCACAGCTAATAGTAGAGGTTTCTCTGTGCAGAAATAGAATAATTTCGCTGAGCTGTTTGGCCACAGGCAGAGCGCACGTCCTATTCCTATGAGACGCTGAGAGACACTAAGGCTGAACAGGAAGGGCTGTTCTATGTTAAAACGAGGTCATGTGATTTTTCCAGCCAATCGCAACGTCATCACGTCGCACACACATCTCACCCTGCTCTATTCTGTAATCTGATTTGCTGGCCGCCAAAATTACAGGAAGCGCCGAAAATGGCGCGATCTTAATAGATGATTGCACAGATTTTAGCCTTAATTATCGCATGATCTAAAAATTTCGATCACATAAAAACCTTGCCGATTTCAACTTTGTCGATAATAATCGCTCAACACTACTCAACACTAATAAAGATATAAAAGTTTAAATTTTTTTTTTAAGAATCAACAAGTGGGACATAATTGGGAAGTGGAATGAAATTTGTTGGATATTTTAAACTTCTGTAAAAAATAAAAACTGAAAAGTGGGACGTGCAAAATTATTCAGCCCCTTTACTTTCAGTGCAGCAAACTCACTCCAGAATTTCAGTGAGGATCTCTGAATGATCCAATGTTGTCCTAAATGACTGATGATGATAAATATAATCCACCTGTGTGTAATCAAGTCTCCGTATAAATGCACCTGCTCTGTGATAGTCTCAGGGTTCCTTTTAAAGTGCAGAGAGCATCATGAAGACCAAGGAACACACCAGGCAGGTCCGTGATACTGTTGTGGAGAAGTTTAAAGCCGGATTTGGATACAAAAAGATTTCCCAAATTTTAAACATCCCAAGGAGCACTGTGCAAGCGATCATATTGAAATGGAAGGAGTATCAGACCACTGCAAATCTACCAAGACCCGGCCTTCCCTCTAAACTTTCATCTCAAACAAGGAGAAGACTGATCAGAGATGCAGCCAAGAGGCCCATGATCACTCTGGATGAACTGCAGAGATCTACAGCTGAGGTGGGAGAGTCTGTCCATAGGACAACAATCAGTCACTGCACAAATCTGGCCTTTATGGAAGAGTGGCAAGAAGCCATTTCTCAGAGATATCCATAAAAAGTCTTGTTTAAAGTTTGCCACAAGCCACCTAGGAGACACCAAACATGTGGAAGAAGGGGCTCTGCTCAGATGAAACCAAAATCGAACTTTTTAGCCACAATGCAAAATATGTTTGGAGTAAAAGCAACACAGCTCATCACCCTGAACACACCATCCCCACTGTCACACATGGTGGTGGCAGCATCATGGCTTGGGCTTTTCTTCAGCAGGGACAGGGAAGATGGTTAAAGTTGATGGGAAGATGGATGAAGCCAAATACAGGACCATTCTGGAAGAAAACCTGTTGGAGTCTGCAAAAGACCTGAGACTGGGACGGGGATTTATCTTCCAACAAGACAATGATCCCAAACATAAAGCAAAATCTACAATGGGAAAGGTTCACAAATAAACGTATCCAGGAGTTAGAATGGCCAAGTCACAGTCCAGAGCGGAATCCAATCGAGAATCTGTGGAAAGAGCTGAAAACTGCTGTTCACAAACGCTCTCCATCCAACCTCTCTGAGCTCCAGCTGTTCACAAACGCTCTCCATCCAACCATCACAGAAACTCCAGCCGCAAACAAACGCTCTCCAATCAACCTCACTGACTCCCAGCCGTCACAAACGTCTCCAATCCAACCTCACTGAACTCCAGGCTGTTCACAAACACTCTCCATCCAACCTCACTGAGCTCAACAGCGCTCACAAACGCTCTCCATCCAACCTCACTGAGCTCCAGCTGTGCGCCAAGGAAGAATGGGCAAGAATTTCAGTCTCTCGATGTGCAAAACTGATAGAGACATATCCCAAGCGACTTGCAGCTGTAATCGCAGCAAAAGGTGGGGCTACAAAGTATTAACTTAAGGGGGCCGAATAATTTTGCACGACCCACTTTTCAGATTTTTATTTTCTACAAAAGTTTAAAATATCCAATAAATTTTGTTCCACTTCACAATTGTGTCCCACTTGTTGTTGATTCTTCACAAAAAAATTACAATTTTATATCTCTATGTTTTGAAGCCTGAAATGTGGCAAAAGGTTGAAAAGTTCAAGGGGGCCGAATACTTTCGCAAGGCACAGTAATACTGCCAGACCATGATCACATGTGATCACCACATAGTAACTACCAGTTGTACACAGGCTCTGTGCAGACACATAATTGACTACAGTGTAGTTACAGCCAGTAACTCACAGGTGACATCTTCTCTGATCGGAGTCATTCTCTTCCCTTTTTTTTTCCTTTCAGCCTCGACTGCCATGATTACTTCTTCCAGCCACGACTTGTCTCAGCAAAATGTTTTTTACAGAAACATTTTAAAGTCTTTACATCACCCACACAGAGCCGTTCCTAGGGGCAGGTGAGGGGGCCACCGCCCGCCTCGCCCGCGCGGAGGGTAGTCACTGTTTCTGCGCGGCTGTTTTATAACAGCAGCCTGCCGGTACAGGGAGGAGGCAGGACAGATTGTTACCATCCTGCCTTCTCCCCTGTATGTATCAGCGTTGCAGCGGCCGCACAACTTTCACCCCCCCCCCCCCCCCCCTGCCACGCTCTGTCTCCTTGATCGGCAGCTCTGCTGGTCGAGTAGATCCATGGGACCTGCGTGACAGCGTAAGCGGTGTGGTGACGTCACGCCGCTTACACTGCTCAGCAGCTCCGGACCGGGCCGCGGGGACCGAGGTGAATACTTTTTTTTACATTTTATAATTAGCTACCGGGGCATCTACTGGCTACAAGGCGGGCATCTACTTTCTACAGGGGTATCTACTGGCTACAGGGGTATCTACTGGCTACAGGGGGGCATCTACTGGCTACAGGGGGGAAATCTACTGGCTACAACGGGGTATCTACTGGCTACAAGGGGGCATCTACTGGCTACAGGGGTATCTACTGGCTACAGGGGTATCTACTGGCTACAAGGGGGGCATCTACTGGCTACAGGGGTATCTACTGGCTACAAGGGGGGCATCTACTGGCTACAAGGGGGGCATCTACTGGCTACAAGTGGGCATCTACTGGCTACAGGGGTATCTACTGGCTACAGGGGTATCTACTGGCTACAAGTGGGCATCTACTGGCTACAGGGGTATCTACTGGCTACAGGGGTATCTACTGGCTACAAGGGGGGTATCTACTGGCTACAAGGGGGCATCTACTGGCTACAAGGGGGCATCTACTGGCTACAGGGGTATCTACTGGCTACAAGGGGGTATCTACTGGCTACAAGTGGGCATCTACTGGCTACAAGTGGGGCATCTACTGGCTACAGGGGGGCATCTACTGGCTACAGGGGTATCTACTGGCTACAAGGGGGCATCTACTGGCTACAGGGGGGCATCTACTGGCTACAAGGGGGGCCTCTACTGGCTACAGGGGGGCATCTACTGGCTACAGGGCCATCTACTGGCTACAGGGGGGCATCTACTGGCTACAGGGGAATCTACTGGCTACAAGGGGGCATCTACTGGCTACAGGGGCATCTACTGGCTACAGGGGGGCATCTACTGGCTACAAGGGGGAATCTATTGGCCACAGGGGAATCTACTGGCTACAAGGGGGCATCTACTGGCTACAAGTGGGCATCTACTGGCTACAGTGGTATCTACTGGCTACAGGGGGTATCTACTGGCTACAGGGGGGAATCTACTGGCTACAAGGGGGGCATCTACTGGTTACAAGGGGGGCATCTACTGGCTACAAGGGGGGCATCTACTGGCTACAGGGGTATCTACTGGCTACAGGTGGGCATCTACTGGCTACAGGGGTATCTACTGGCTACAGAGGGGCATCTACTGGCTACAGGGGGCATCTACTGGCTACAAGGGGTATCTACTGGCTACAAGTGGGCATCTACTGGCTACAAGTGGGGCATCTACTGGCTACAAGGGGGCATCTACTGGCTACAGGGGTATCTACTGGCTACAAGGGGGCATCTACTGGATACAGGGGGACATCTACTGGCTACAAAGGGGGCCTCTACTGGCTACAGTGGGGGCATCTACTGGATACAGGGGAATCTACTGGCTACAAAGGGGGGCCTCTACTGGTTACAAGGGGGGCATCAACTGGCTACAAGGGGGCCATTCTACTGGCTACAGGGGGGCATCTACTGGCTACAGGGGAATCTACTGGCTACAAGGGGGCATCTATTGGCTACAGGGGCATCTACTGGCTACAGGGGGGCATCTACTGGCTACAAGGGGGAATCTATTGGCCACAGGGGAATCTACTGGCTACAAGGGGGCATCTACTGACTACAAGGGGGCATCTACTGGCTACAGAGGTATCTACTGGCTACAGGGGGGCCTCTACTGGCTACAGGGGGGAATCTACTGGCTACAAGGGGGGCATCTACTGGTTACAAGGGGGGCATCTACTGGCTACAGGGGTATCTTCTGGCTACAAGGAGGGCAACTACTGGCTACAAGGGGGGGCATCTACTGGCTACAGGGGAATCTACTGGCTACAAGGGGGCATCTACTGACTACAAGGGGGCATCTACTGGGGTACACGGGGTATCTATCTGCTACATGGGGGGCATCTACTGACTACAGGGGTATCTTCTGGCTACAACGGGGGTATCTACTGGCTACAAGGGGGGCATCTACTGTCTACAGGAGTATCTACTGGCTACAGGGGTATCTACTGGCTACAAGGGGGCATCTACTGGCTACAGGGGTATCTACTGGCTACAAGGGAGCATCTACTGGCTACAGGGGTATCTACTGGCTACAAGGGTATCTACTGGCTACAGGGGGGCATCTACTGGCTACAGGGGTATCTACTGGCTACAAGGAGGGCAACTACTGGCTACAAGGGAGGTATCTACTGGCTACAGTGGTATCTACTGGCTACAGGGGTATCTACTGGCTACAAGTGGGCATCTACTGTCTACAGGGGTATCTACTGGCTACAAGGGGGGTATCTACTGGCTACAAGGGGGCATCTACTGGCTACAGGGGTATCTACTGGCTACAAGGGGTATCTACTGGCTACAAGTGGGCATCTACTGGCTACAAGTGGGGCATCTACTGGCTACAAGGGGGCATCTACTGGCTACAGGGGGGCATCTACTGGCTACAGCGGGCATCTACTGGCTACAGGGGGGCATCTACTGGCTACAAGGGGGACTCTACTGGCTACAAGGGGGAATCTATTGGCCACAGGGGCATCTACTGGCTACAAGGGGGGAATCTACTGGCCACAGGGGAATCTACTGACTACAAGGGGGCATCTACTGACTACAGGGGGGGCATCATCACGCTACAAGGGGGAATCTACTGGCTACAGAGGCATCTACTGGCTACAGGGGCATATACTGGCTACAAGGGGGGCATCTACTGTCTTCAATGGGGTTTCTACTGGCTACAGGGGGGCATCTACTGGCTACAAGGGGGGGCCTCTACTGGTCGAAATTTCTTCACCTCGCCCTGAGTGCAATTTAGCCTAGGAACAGCCCTGCACCCACCTACCCACTCACCATCTCTGTATAAACTCCATAATGGATGGGGTTATGGGGTGATAAGTAGGGTCTGTATTCTCTGTATAACACAATGGGTGCGGGGAGGGGCACGAGAATGGGTGCAGGCCACAGTTTACAGGTACAGTTTCCTGGGGGAGATTCCATTGGAGATTGTGCTGTGGCCTGTATCCCCAGGATTCAGAGGCGTAACTTGAAGCTCCTGGGCCCTGGTGCAAAAAGTAAAATAGGGGCCCCCCAACTACCATGTGTCATTTACAATACTGGTCTCATCTTATGTTGCATAAGGGCTTTTGGCCCCTTCAGGCTGCAGGGCCCGGTAGCAACTGCTACCTCTGCACCCCCTGTAGCTTCGCCCTTGCCAGGATTATATTGTGCAGCCTGAAGTCTGTTCTCTATGTCATCAGAAGATCAGCTGCAGGAAATTTCTTTAGATGTTGCAGGGAATAGAGTCTAGTACAGTCCTGTTTTTTTGTAGTGTTTCCATTTTTCTACAGGTTTCCCCTTTGGACTACATCGGATTGGTCAGACCAGCGGTGGATCCATTTCTTTCATAAAATGGTTAATGAGTGAATTTGTCAGCGAGTGTTTAACTCCTTCACGCCGCAGCCTCTTTTTTTTTACATTAGTTCTTCCCTCCCTGCCTTCCCAGAGCCATAATTTGTTTTATTTTTACATCTACATAGACATATGAGGGCTTTTATTTTGCGGGACAAGATGTACTTTCTAATGGTGGCATTAATCATACCATAGAATATACTGGGAAGCCACAAAAAAAATCTAAGTGGGGCAAAATGTGAAATACAACGTACTTGAGCCATGTTTTTGGGAGTTTTGTTTTTATGGCGTTCAATCTTCAGTAAAAATGATGTTTTACCTGTATTCTAAAGGCTGACACACATCGGGCAATACCAAACATGAATGGTTTTCATTATGGTTTGGTACCGTAATAAAATTCCAAACATTTTCTATTTTTGAAATTTGCGTGGTGGCGCCATTTTCTGCGACCAATAACTTTTTTGTACTAATACCTACGGACTTGAGTGAGGTGGAATTTTTTGCAGGCTAAAGTGTACTTTTTATCGGTACAAGTTTGTAATACATGCGACTTTTTTGATCAAATTTATTCCAATTTTTAGGGGACGTGAAATGACTAAAAAAATGCAATTTTGCTGTTTGGAATTCTTTTCTTCTACGGTGTTCAGTGTAAGGGATAAGTTATGTTATATTTCAGTAGATCATACTTTTTTGAATGCGGCGACACCAAATATGTGGAACTTTTTTTATTATTTTACTTTTTTATTTGCAAAATAGTGAAAGCAGGTTGATTGGAACTTTTAAAATTTTACAAATTTTCTTTACCCTTTAAAACATTTTTTTTTTACTTTAACTTTGAGTCCCCCTGGGTACTTCATCACTAGGGGACGCGATCATTTATAAAGCCTAATGCATTGTAATACAATGTTTTAGGGTGTCCAAAGATGGCCTGAGGAAGGGGGAGGAGTTCCCCCGAAACGTCGCACAGGGTTCGCTTGTCTTGCCCGGATATGAATCCTGGATGAACAGCACAGTGGGGCCACGTTGATACACTTGAGTATACTATTTTATTGCTTACAATATTAAGGCATGCTAAAGTGAATTTTGTGGTTTTAATGTCTTTGGTGAAACGTTAAATAAAAGATGAAGATTTGTTTAAAGAAGCACCGGACTTACTTTATATCTTTGTCCAAAGATGGCGGCTTTACTACTTCCTCCTAGAAATGTATTACTGAATCAGTCATCTGGGGGATATCCCTGCACAGTTTGGCATTGTCCAATCAGAGCCAGTGTGTGCAGGAACAAGCCCTTTTGAAATTTGGATTGGTAACACCCATCTGACTGATTCAGGAATGCAATTCTAGGAGGAATAACAGGAACAGCACAACACAGAGATGCTCCAGGATTGTTATTTAACAGGAAACACAAGGATTTACTAAAACTGACAATTTAGGAGATGTCAACAAGCGTTTCTGAACCACACATGACTTGTTATAGTTAATGTTTTTATTTCTTTTTACCTTTTATAACTGCTGTACTCTATTGTTTCTGTCATGTCTGAACATATAGCATGTACAATTAGGAAATATTGCACACAGTCAAAAAAAGAGTTTGTTTGCCCTACACGTCTCTATTTGCCTGTATTGGCTCTGTTATGGTATCCAGCAGGGCACCTTTTTGCATGGTATCCTCATGATGGAAGACAAAACTCTGTGTGTCGATTATTTGTGTTTCTTATATGAAACCTTCAATAAAACCACTTCAAAATCAAAAAACTAAAACGTTTGTGTTCCACCAGTTAGGGTATGTTGACACGGCTTATTTTGAGGCGTAATTGCTGGCGTATTTCGCCGCATATTGTGCTTATAACGCAGCAAGATGCGCGTCGCAATTGCGGTATTCCATAACTCGCATAGAGAACTATGGATTATGCCTCGTCCCCCTGTGAGTACAATATGATTGTATTGTGTGCGCGGGGAGATAAGTGACATGTCAATTATTCACGGCAATTACGCGCCGTGACTAATGAATGTCTATGGGGCCGGCAGCCTGTCGGCCCTTCCGTGCTTTGGGAATATGCGCTGATCAGCCCGACTCCCGAAACACCTGGCGTATTGCGGCGCGTACTGTACGTGCCGCAATTATACCGTGTGAACATACCCTTGCATTACAGTGTGTAAAATAACCCGATAATGCAGTACCGATGTTTCACTGGTCCCCAGTGGTCCATATTTACATGCCAGCAGTGGTTATAGCATCACCAGACACAGTGGTTAAATAAGGCACATCGGACGACATGTATGAACGGGGCTGCACCAGAATTTTGGCCTCAAAACGCTGTAGTAGACCAGTTCTATAGATGTATGAACAGTTGCACTCCAAACTTTGGCGCGATAAGTGCCTCGGTACTGCGCCAAAGACACTTTTTAGCAAAGTTTTGGGGCGTTCTGGGGGCATCGCACCACATTAGTAGAAGTGGACACATTTATGATTCTTTGATGCCAAATTTAGGCACATAACGGAACAGCCAGACCAAGTTAAAGGTGGTGCCTGAGCCTGAGTTGTCATATTGGCATTAGACTGCACCTGTATGTATGACCTGCAGAAGAACAGGTTCATACATTCTGGCGCAGTCTATACTACCTTAAAGCAATTTAGAACTGGTCTATCAGCGCCAGAATTCATACATATTGCCCTTCATCTCTGCTGGCATGTAAGCAAATAGTACGGCCACAATATGCCGGGTGTTTTAGAAGTACGTGCTGGCCAGCGGGTACTTCCAAAGTGAAGGGGGGAGCCAGCCCCATAGACTTCTATTATCCCCCTGCACGTAAACGGCAGGAAGAGGTGACATTCCATCTAGAGATTTATTACAGAATCAGTCATTCCAGTTTTGAAAGGGTGTGTCCCTGCACACAGTGAGTCTGTCAGCACTGATCGGACATTGGCAGACTGTAAAGGGACACAACTCAATTGATTCAACCCAGCTGACTCAGCTATAAATTTCTAAAATAAAGGGGTGTTCCCACAGCGTATTTGCGGGGCATACTTCGGCATGTTATTGCGCTGAAATACAAACACGGTAAAAAGAATGTTACTAGTAAATCACCAACAGCGATTTTATGATTGTATTTCTCGACGCATAATGAATGCTCGTAAAAAGAGGTCACCTGTCACTTCTTTCAGGTGCTTACACACCAAGAAATAGAAAGGTTTATGAGGCAGAGAGCTGCCTTGCATTGAAAGTACGTTCTGGCCAGAGCGTACTTTCAACAACACTAATGAAGGCGTATTGCGGCGTGGACCCTTACGCACCTCGACACGCCGTGTGATCACCCCCTAACAGAGAAATAGCACAATACACAGTTATCATAGAAGACATGTCAGGAGATGTTACAGATCTTCTTTAAAGTAGTCTACATGTAAGGTTAAATAGGACATCGGCTGATGGTTCTAAATTCAGCTTCAAATGAGGTTGTCTTATAAAAGATTGTTGGGGCTCTGATACATTACAGGTTTATTACTATGCCAGGACTTGGGCATACTAGAGGTTCCTCTGGTACTCTGGTGGGACAGTCCAAACATGGCCAGATGTTTCAAATGACTAATTCCCTTTTTATATTCTATTGGACATTGCAATTTTGAAAAATTTCCATGTGTAAGTTCAGTCTTGTAAACTTGCAGCAGGATCCTCCAGTGTGTGGTCATCTTTAGAACCCATCTTCCTTTTGTTACTCTCTAGTAAGTATTTGGTAGAAATTCTTGACAAATAGGCTACAATTGTTCCATTCTTTGTCTCAAGGCATGCAAAATCCTGGGCTAAGGAGAACAGGGCCTGGGCTGCTGTTCAGTGTCCAAAGTCCTGTTTTCAGATGAAAGTAAAGTTGTAATTTGGAAATGAAGGTCCCAGAGTCTAGAAGAAGAGTGAAGAGGCCACAATAAAAATTGCTTGAGGTCCAGTGTGAAGTTTCCACAGTCATTGATGGTTGGGGAGCCATGTCCTCTGCTGGTGTTGGTCCATTGTGTTATAACAAGTCCAAGGTCAGTGTAGCCGTCTACTAGGACATTTTAGAGCACTTCATGCTTCCCACACTGCCAAAAGTACCAGTACCTGGTGTGATAACCTTGGTATCGCTGTGCTTGATTGGACAGCAAACTCACCTGACCTAAACCCCATAGAGCCAACAATGCAGCAGAGCTGAAGGGCACTATCAAGGCAACCTGGGTTTCCATAACACCTCAGAAATGCCGCAGGCTGATTGCCTTCATGCCACACCGCACTGATGCAATGGTAATGTAATGTAATTCATGGAAAAGGAGCCCTGACAAAGCATTCTGTGCAGACCTTTCAGTAGGCCAACATTTCTGGATTGCAATTCATTTTTTCGATTGATCTCATACGCTACTCTTATTTTCTGATATACTGAATGATGGGTTTCCATTAGTTGTAAGCCATAATCATCCACATTAACAGAAATAAACGTCTGAAATACATTACTCTGTGTGTAATGAGTCTATACAATATATGGGTTTCCCTACTTGACTGATTTGTCTGAATTACATACATGAAATTTTTAATGATTTTCTTATTTGTTGAGATGCACTAGTAAATGTGCTAAAGTTGCACCAACGTTAAGTAACTTAGCTGTCTGCAATAAGTGGTGTGCACAAAGTGGCATAAGAGAAAAGTGTCTTACATGTCTAGCAAGATGCCCCAAATCTATCACATACCCGGCACCACTATGATAAACGGGACACATCTTCTGCCTGGTCTAGATTTAAGCTGTCTATGTTTAGAACAATAAGAATAAATCTGCCCCTTTATGTATTATAAAGTTGTGGAAAACACACTGGTGTCCGTTCCCTCTGGCTCTATGTCTGGAAACAGAACTGACCGTTCTGCAGCCAAAGTGAGGTGCGGCTCAGATGTAATGAGATCTAGAGCTGCAGGGAAGGGGCTGCATTATGGATATGAAAATATCCAACATATGTTTCATATTCTTATCTGTCCGCGTTATGCATCTACTTATTTATTTAAAGGTTTTCCGACTGTGAAAATCATTAGGATGACATAGTGTTGTGGATAAAATAGCCTGCGGGGGGAACACAGCTGCACAGACAAAAGTAGAGAAATCATCCAGGATAAAAAACAAACAGTGGTAGAAAGGGGAAAACTAATCCTGGACTCTCACGTAAAGACACTGTTGTTGTGTTTGTCAACAATGTTTTAAAACTAGAACATTGTAAATCCTTCGCAATCCAATTTATTGCCCACAATGACAGCCAGTCACCGCAGGGACCCGCCAAGTTGTTCCTCATATGCAGATAGTCTTCAATGGCCGTATAAATGTACAGAACTGGCCAGAAAAATGCAAGATTAGCCAACAATCCAAGGTGACTGGTTTACTTGTTTCTATAGTCTTACTTTAATCCCGCTGACTCGGTTTCTGATTAGTTTTTATAAATTATTTATTTTATCGAAGTCCAGGAGGTAAAACATCAGTCATTTGGACAAATCCAACATAAACAATGTATTAGAATACTATAGTATATAAAGTGGACTCTTAGGGTGCGTCCCCACTGCACAGGACAAATACCGGTCGGTTTTCCGGCCGGTTTTGTCCTGTTTTGCGGCCGTCCCCACGGCTGTGGGGGGTACGGCTTTTCTCCGCAATGAGCAGAGGAAAGCCCTCCCCCTCCACATTGACATGCACAGATTCCGTCCGAAAACCGGACGGAAGAATGTGCATGTTCAATGTTTTGTGGTCGGACCGTGGGCGGAAAAACCACCCGACAGAAAACCCGTGCAGTGGGGACTGCTGCACGGGTTTTCCATAGAGCACCACTGTGCTAGTTTTCAGCCGGTTTTTCAGGCAGTCTGAAAAACCGAAAAACGGCTGAAAAACCGTCCTAAAACCCGTTCAGTGGGGACATGCCCTTAAAGTAATAAGTTGAATGTGAAAAAATTATCAAAAAGGGCTTGAAAATGCCAAGCAAGGATTTCTAGATAACCCTGATAAGGATTGTCAGTTCTATAGTATGCCAATAGTATTGCCAATGACCACTAAAGAGGCATAGCCTAGTTCACAAGTGGGTCCAGTCAAACCTGAAACTCTACTGAAGGGGGTTTTATTTTGGGAGGCAGGCCACAGAGTCAACTAAGGCTAAGTACACACAGCATATCTCAAAATACCGTATAAAATCCGATGGCATCTTGACATTGCTGGACTGTGGTTTTCGATGCAGATTTGAAGAAAAGCTGCGGCCGGTTTTTGGATTTGCCATGAATGTACCGGGCCGACGGCAAATCCGAGCGGAATCTGGCAGAATATACAACAAGTTCCACCGGATTTTAAACCAAAACTTTGAAAACCATGCTGGATGACTACGGCAGGATATTTCTTTGCTGTCTATGCGCCAAAGGGAACCATTGGGTTTTTTTGGGGATTGAAATATGAAACCACCGAAAAAACGACGTATTTTTTTGTGTGTAGCCTCCTAAAGTGCCTGGGGGAATAGTAGAAGAACCCAGCAAAGTCCAAAGTACAGGAAGGAAAGAAGAACAGTGTCAAAAAAAATTTTTATCAGGGTCACTAAATGTGGGTTTTGTTGGGGGAAAATTTCTTGTTGGCGGAAAAAAAAAAAAAAAAAAAAAAAAAAGGGGGATTTTTAAAAAATCCCCGTGGGTGTGGACATGAAGTTGAAATGATCGACAATCCAGACCCGACATCTCCCTATCATTCATGTGATCTTCTCCTTTCATTCATGTGATGCATTGGCTTCAGGGGCTCAGGGTTGTGCATCGTACCTGAACCCTAGATGTGGCATATCGGTGGGACCGGGAGAAAATGGAGCAGTGGTGGGGAACCTTTTTTCTTTTATTGAGAAACATCACCCCCGACATACTGTAGTTGTTTTCTTTTTATATGGCGGGGGGGGGGGAAATTTCGGAAGGGAGGTTGGAGGAGCAGTGGACAATTGTGACATCAGGATAAATGTTGAAATGGGGTGGCCGCTTTGTGACAAAAGGGGAAAGTTGATACCCTCTTAATTTTGACAGAAAAACTGAATAATCTGCTAATGATGAGGATTCCCTTCCTAATACCAATCGGGGGTTTAAAGGGGATGTTCGCTTCCCTTCTTCGGTCATTACACGCTTGAGCTTCCCGTCTGTGAATGAGGGGGTTTTTCCCCCCCGTGGAGAATCATCCCCCCCTTTTGCTGGCCTGAGATCCCACCCCCCTCTGAGTCCACAATCTGTATTCTCCCCATCAGTCTTATTTATAAGGCTGTATAATACCCCAAAACTGCATTCAATCTAATTGGCACTAATCTTTTACAGCGGAATGTATTACAGTTTTTTTTTTAAAGGGTTTTCACACGGTTAAAAAGGGCCGTATTTCGGTCTGTAATTTGCGCCGAAGTGCGCAAAAATTTCGGGTGAAAAGGGCCCTTCATTCGGTAATTCAAGTTCTCATTACATGTGAATTACTAGCCCCAAATACGCGCCGCTAGCAATTCAAGTCTATGGGCCGGCGAAGTGCCGGCCCCCTGCTCAGTCCCCCGCTTCCGCCCCGCCCCCGGTCACACGGCGTTATTGCGGGGCGTAATTACGTCCCGCAATTAAGCCGTGTGAACATAGCCTAAGAACGGCACAGATCTGCGTGTATGCAGGAGAGTTAGGCACAGGGTCAAAACTGTCATGTTTTCTCATTGTACAATCTGCTGCAGTCTGTATCTGCTAGGTGTGGAAACAGAAAATGCTACGGCCCCTAACTCTGAGTCAGACACACAGCTCCGTGAATCGACCCAGGGGCTGTACAAAATGTAAATGAGCTCTCAGCTAGTGAATTGCAAAGAGGAGGGATCAGGAGGGATTAGACCCACACTGGATATCAGTGTAAATAAAAACACAAGATAAGGGACACTGTGAGAACAAGGCAGCTTTGCTAATGACATCCAATTGCAAAGTTGCTTGTTTTCACTGTCCCCTTATTCTGAAGACCATTTAATGAAACGATAACACCCCTTTAACCTAATTTGGGGAACAACTTAGTTACCTAGTTGGGGGGGTAGTTACCTACATAATTGGTGGTTATAACTAAATATTGTATACTTACTACTATATATTTAATAGGTTTACTGACTTACTACATGGGGACAGAAAAAGGGGCTGTATACAGTGGGTTGCAAAAGTATTCATACTCCTTGAACTGTTCCTCATTTTTAAATGTTACAGTCACAAACTTAAATGCATTTTATTGATATTTTACGTGATAGAGCAACACAAAGTAGCAAATGTTTGTGAAGTGTAAAGAAAATAATATGTGCTTTTCAAAATTTTTGCATATGAAAAAAAACTAAAAGTGTGGCTACATAAGTATTCAGCTCCCTATACTCAGATACTCTTTGTCAGCAAACATCAGTGAACAAACAGCATCATGAATACCAAGGAACAGACCAAACAGCTCAGGGAAAAAGTTCTGGCAAAGTGTATTGCAGTGTTAGGTTTTAAAAAATAACCCAACTTATTCACATCTTACAGAGCATTGTTCACTCCATTATCTGTAAATGGAAGAATATAATACAACTGCTAAGCTACCAAGACATGGCCGTCTATCTAAACTGACAGCCCTGACAAGGAGAGTGCTAATTAGAAAAGCAGCCAAGAGGCCCAGGGTCACTCTGTAGCTGCTGTAGAGCTTAGGTGTGAGAATCTGTCTACGGGACAACTATTAGTCGTGTACTCTACAAATCTGGCCTTTATGGAAGAGTCGCAAGAACATAGACATTTTTGAAAGCAAGCCATAAGAAATCTTGTTTGCAAAAAGCTATGTAGGAAATACAGCAAGCATGTGGAAGAAGGTTCTTTGGTCAGATGAGACCAATATTAGAGTTTTTGACCTAAGGTTTTGTTCACACGGTGTAAATTTATGTTTGCTTTGGGGGTGTATTCTGCGCTGAAATACGCCCTAAAATATGTTTCTAATAATGTTCTATGCAGCTTTCATTCATTCTAATGTAAAATACGCACCATTATTCACATAACACGTATTTTACAAGCGAAATTTCATATTTTTGGACGCTTTTAATGGCGTAAATTTAAGTACATTGTTAATTACTGATTCATTTACGCCAGTAAAAGCCTATAGAAACCATGGTGGGGTGTATTTTTGGCACACAAATGCCACTATATAATCTTTAAACTTTCACTTCAAAATAGGCCTCTCATTAGGTGTATTTTGAAGCTCATTTTGAGGTGTAAATTTACAAGTGTAAATGTATGCCATGTGAACATACCCTAAATACTAAATGCCAAAAGTTTGAAGGAAAGCCAAAACTGCGCTTCGCTCTGAACACATCGTGAAGCATGGTGATGGCAGCATTATGCTGTGGGGAAGCTTTGCTTCAGCAGGGACTGGGAAACTCCTCAGGGTTGATGGAAAGATAGATGGAGCTAAATATAGAGCAATCCTGGAGAAAAACCTGTTAGAGACAGCAAAAGACCTGAGACTGGGGCGTAGGTTTGCCTTCCAGCAGGACAACGACCCTAAACATACAGCCAAAGCTACAATGAAATGGTTTAACTCAAAACATATTCAAGTGTCATTGGCAGTACTTGAAAATTGCTGTTCAGAAATGTTTTTCAACCAATCTGGCTGAGCTAGAGCTAGTTTGTAAAGAAGAGTGGGCAAAAATTAATTCCAGCCTCTAGATGTGCAAAGCCGGTAGAGACATCCCCCAACAGACTGCAGCTGTCATTCAGCTAAAGGTGGTCCTACAAAGATTTATATTCAGGAATGGTATGCTTGTAATATTCAGTCAATATATGCTGCTGATATGTGGTTATTGCGTGGTAGTTCTATTTGACCCACTCTGTATAATAATCTCTAAAAACACAAGTGTCTTCAGGGATGTGCAGGGCTGGAGGGTTAACCTGAAGTCCGCTACAGTCCTGGCATAGCCTTGCCTGAAGCAAGAGGCTCAACTTGCTTCATGGATGGTGTGGCCCAGGGAGCGCATATAACTGAAGGCCGAGTCAGCCGACAGCGTCCGGGCGTTGCCATGGCCCGGGTGCTGTCGGAGATCTTTTCCCCTGTATGCGTCTCCTCCAGCTGTAATGCGCCTAGAAATGCCATCGCGAAGCTATAAAGATGTAGCCACGCTGCGGTTCTAGTACTCCCTGCCTCCCGCACACCCACCAAAATCAGATGCATTACAAAGAGTTGCTTGCGCTCTGTAATATGCCTGATAAGGGGTTACGGGAGGGATTTGAGGGAAGCGAATGGGGCTGCACCTGATATTGGGCTGAAAAGACGCCAGATATGTGCCGCAACCCTGTTTATACATGTCGCCCGGTGTGTTATACAATTACTGAACCTCCAAAACTACAAAAATGAACTTTTCTCTACTCAGAATAATTTTCACCAACCAACCTATTTAAAATATATTTCTTTGTATAGGAGAATTGGAGACTGTCTGTTATAAAATGATTTTACCCCCAATACTGGAAAAACTGAACTTTTGGGAACTGAGCATGATTTAGCAAATCCAAGCATTCTGTATAATATACACTCACCGGCCACTTTATTAGGTACACCATGCTAGTAACGGGTTGGACCCCCTTTTGCCTTCGAACTGCCTCAATTTTTTCAGGTAGAAAAGGTTTGAAGAGCCCTTGGGACCAAAAAGGTTTTAATTTTGGGCAAATTGGACCCAGTTTCCTTTTTTAGCTAAAGGGGCCCCTGTTTTTTTTCTGTGCTTTTTAAATCTGTCAAATTCGCGTTATGGGGTTTTAGAGATGCTTTCTCCCCCTACCTCGGTTTTGTAAAGGGTGGTTATTTGAGTACTGTTGGTTTTCAAGTGAAACCATCTCCCCTTTACCTTTCCCCCGGGGATAACAAGGGGTTTCGCCAGGCTCCCCGCAAAAGGGGGTGTTTTTTTTTTTCCCTTTTTTTAAAACCTAAGATGTTGTGCTAAAATTCCGGGGATCAGAGCAAAATATCAGCCCGCCCTTTTGGCCCAAAAAGACGCAAAGGCCCAATACCTTTTTTCCCCCCTGGTCGGTTTTGAACTGAAAAATTTCTTCCAGTTAAATCCCAAAAATTTTTTCGAAGTGTTTTGGCTGTTGAAAAATTTTTAACAAAAGATTTTGGACGGTTTATAATAAATGGCCTGATTACAATCCATGTAATGAGGTTTAGGCTTATGTGAGCCGCAAAGCGAAAAATAGCATTTTGGGTTGTGGGAAGAGAGCAGCAATACCAAACCCCTAACAATTGTGTCTATGGAGAGGAAAATGATTAAAAGAGCATTCGTACGAAAGGGGAAGGGGCTGAAAAATGGGTTCACAGTGAAATATTTACTGTAAAATTTTTATGTGATTTTAGCAGCCAATAGGCCCACCCCGCGATGACGTTCTTGAAAACCTTGCCTTTGGATGGCCACAAATAAAAAAGTAAGAAAAATTTGGTTGATTGGAGGCCCCAAAAGGGCAAAAAGCGCAAAAATGAAAAAAAATGGGTGTGAGGCCATTTTGAACTCGTTTTTTAATAACAACATTTTTAAACAGTTTAAAAACTAAAAATCGAGTGTTCGACTTGAATTAATTTTTCTCGAACGGTTCGATTCCACCTAGCCCTTTTTTAAAAGATTTTTTTGGCTTTCAGCAATTGTGCACCATTGAAGGTGGCTACACTAGTCCTTAAAATATTCTGCAAATAAAGTGTGGTTAAGTTAGCCATTGGTTGACACCTGAAATTATTCTAGTGCTGTCACTAAACTTTGAGTTTACAGAGTTTTTCTGCACCAAAACAAAAGGATAAATACTGATTGGATTTAATCGAAAAACCCACATATTATAACCATTATCGTTTTTTTGTCCCTTTTTTGTCTCGGAATTTTGCCACGGTTTACAGGTTTCGGGCACCCCATTTAATAAACAGTATAAATCTCGTTTTGTGGGGGATTATAGAAAGTTCTAATTTTTTTATAAAACCATCATTTTAAAATTTCCGCCCCAGAGGATCCCATCTGTGTAATACAACTCGATTTCTATTGCGTCTTGGTGATGATTTTAAGGTTTTTTTTGCGGGTTTTAAGTAGTTGATTAAAAATCTGACGAAACCAGTCCTGTGAGCTAGCCTTGGTTGTCTAACTAAAGGGCAAAAAAACGGCTAAAAGCGGCCGTTTTTTTTTTCTTTTTTGTGGGGCCCCGGTTTTGTCCGCTTTCACAAAAACCCGGTCGCTTTCGTTTTCCTGAGTTGCTCATACAAATTTTATTTTATGGGAAGCCAAGAAACGGAAGCGCTGGCGTAATTAACAGCAATTGTATAATCGCGCTGCCCAAAAACGGGAAAGGGAAAAAAACGACTGTGTAGACAGGGTTCTTCTTTCCTTTGCCGTTATGGGGGGGGCGGAATGATAATATCTTCCGTGCTTTTAAACAATGAAAAACGCCGAAGATACGATCGGAAAGTTATGCAGTGTAGACATAGCCTTGCAAAGAAAAACGTCCGTTTTTTTTCAGCAGTTTTTGTTCCTAAAAAAAAACCTTTAAAAAAACACTGAAAGCAGCCCCAAAAATTTTTTGTAAAAAATCCCGCTGTCTCCACAAGCATCTTTTTTTTGCTCGTTTTTTGCTGCTGGTTTTTTTTGAAACGTGTTGCAAAAAACGACTGAGCAAGGGAAAAATACCCATTGGAGTCTATGGCGTTTTCCACTGCAAAAAAAGTCTGTTTTACATGTTAAAATTTTAGTAGGTTGAAGAAGAACGTGTCCACAAATTTAACCCAAGGTGGGGGAAAAAATTTTGGGGTGAGGGGAGGACAAGGACTTTAAACCCAGCCCCACCATGGTTAATGCCTTGGAACCCCCCAAAGGGAAGAACCAATTGTTTTCCACGTTTTTCATTTTTTTTTTTTAATGCTGTGACGTCTCAAAAAAAAAAAGCTCCAAAAAAATGCCCAAACAGAAAAAAGCGCCAAAAAATGGCCTTTTTTCAGCTGCTTTTGCAGGCAGTGGACAAAAAACCAGTTTTTTGAATGTTTTTTAGTTTTTTTTTCTGGTTGTTTTTTGCCCACTGCAGTGTAGACATAGCCTTAGGGTTTGTGCACATGTTGGATTTTTAATGCTAAAAAAATCCAATGCAGAGTCTGCATTGTCTATAGTTTTTTGGGAAGCAGAATTCAGTTGGATTTCTAAGTATATTTTATTGCGTAATGCAAAATGTCAGGATACCCTGAAGGACAAGTGGAAAACGTATATATCTAACTGGAATCTCCCCTTAAAATGATGGGAATGATTTTGAACATTTTCGGCAGCACAGATTGTGAGATCCTTGTCTGCTACAGTTACAGATATAGCGTAAAGGGAAGAGAAAAATGTTGTATTATTAGCATGTGACCCTTCTGTACGAATCTACCTGTTTGCTGCTTGTTTAAATGTCACCAAGTTGATGAATGTGAGAAAGTCATTAGGCAATGCTGCTTGTTTCTTTCCTACGAATATTACTTGCAAGCTCTAAAAAGCAGGCATAACCCTGTCCTGCAACTTCTCCTCTGAAAATTCAGCATTCTTGTCATTGTGATACAGAGCAGTTGTCAGTATTGGCTGCCCGCAGGCTATATTTTAAGCTTTGGTTTTAGCACAGGTGGTATGCCCGAAACAACTGAGCCTGGGATTACATCACTTTGGATTTAGCACTATCTATGTAATGTATCTGGGCGTAGGGGTTCACTGCTCTACATTGTAGAGTGGCATCACCCAGCAAAAGACGCATCCCATTTTTACTGAAAAGTATGCAAATATTTTTCTCACCCCTAGTCAATCCAGTAGTCTTGTGATAAAGTAAGGACACCCAATGTAAAGTTCAATTTTATACTTTTGTGAATGTTTTAATATTTTCATTTAAACAGCGGATACAGTAGATAAAGCTACAGATCATGTAAATGGACATAAAACAATCGCTTTGCATTTATTTATTTTTTGACAAATTCCAAATTCATTATGTAATTCTATTGAAAAATAATTTATCATTAGGGGTAGTCAGCTTCATATAAAAAAATAAAATAATTGGTGGCCAATAAAATAAAATAAAAACTATACTCACCTTCCCCTCATCTCCATTTTAGTGCTCACTCTCTCCAGTCTTCTGTGCAGGAAAAAGAAAAAAGTGGACCCGGCGCACGTAGAGAATAAAATAAAGCCCGAGCTAAAGGCTTATTTAAAAAAGTTTGTCAATTTATTCTTAAAAATACAAAGTAATTGCTTTCACAAGATTAAAAACATGACATAAATAAAATAAACTTTACGCGTTTCGTACGTGAACTCGTATCAAGGGCTACGGAATATAAACAGCCCCGCAAACGCATATGAGTGTTGTGCCTCTAAATTAAGAGCGCAACCTCAAGAGGTGAGGGAACCTTTTACTTCTCTTTATTCATCATTTTCAAGGACTATTACACAATTGTGCGCCCCCTCCCTCTTTTCCTTTATTGTTCTCTCCAGTCTTCTGTTTATTTCTTCTTCCAAATGGGAGGTTACAGCTGCAGTCACTGGCTACAATGGTCATGTGCTGCTCCCTTACATCACCAGTTGAAAGTGAGTTGCTTTGAACAGTGATGTAAACAGAGGCATGTGACCATTGTAGCCAATCAGAGACTGCAGTGGTGACCTCCCATTTAGAAGATGAAGAAGGTAAACAGAAAACGAGGGAGAGTCAGTGTTGGAATGGTCGTAAGGTGGAAGGTAAGTATAGGCGTAATTTATTTTATTAGCCACCTACAACAGATTATTTTGTTTTTACATGAAATGGACACCCCTTTAAGGGGAGTTTTCCAGAATACACATTTACAGTGGTGGAAAAAAAAGTATTTAGTCAGCCACCAATTGTGCAAGTTCCCCCACTTAAAAAGATGAGAGAGGCCTGTAATTGACATCATAGGTAGACCTCAACTATGAGAGACAAAATGAGAAAACAAATCCAGAAAATCACATTTTTTGATTTGGAAAGAATTTATTAGCACACTATTGTGGAAAATAATTATTTGGTCAATAACAAAAGTTAATCTCAATACTTTGTTATATATCCTTTGTTGGCCATGACAGACGTCAAACGTTTTCTGTAAGTCTTCACAAGGTTGGCACACACTGTTGCTAGTATGTTGGCCCATTCCTCCTGCAGATCTCCTCTAGAGCTGTGGTGTTTTGGGGCTGTTGCTGTGCAACACAGACTTTCAACTCCCTCCAAAGGTTTTCTATGGGGTTGAGATCTTGAGCTCAACAGAATTAGGAGAAAGTGTATCTAAAATATAACGTTTATTTAAATAAGATTAAAAAATCTCTATAGAGCAAACAATGACCCAAGACAGATAATCAAAAGTGCACAGAGAACGGTAGGTATATGGTATTGGAACAATATCACTGTCCCTATTGTAATCCTACATATCTACCATAGGTCCCTACCTATCAAAAATAGGGCACCCGCTCCAATAAAGATCGACCCTGTACAGGAACCTAGCCCTGATATGCAAAGCCCCTATTCAAACCTACACTGGTGAATACAATACAAAATCTCAGTTAACAATAATGTCCCAACATGTTTCTACCATACTTGTGGCGTCATCAGGGGACTGAAAATAGCCAGTAACTGAGAATTAAGCTCTAAGAGAAAAAAGACACACCAAGAGCAAACATTAATCACCTATAAAAGTGTTAAGAAAAGAAAGAGACAACCGGCTAATAATATCCATTACTTACCGGTTACTGTTATGCGAGGCCAGAAAAAGAAGACATCTAGGAGCATATGGCTCCGATATCACGGAGGGCTATGGTGCGCCGACCACACTGTGTAAAATACCGGGCCATTTAAAGCTAAATCCCGTTCACATGACCTCTCACGAAGTTCCGATCATGTGACCGATGACTACTTCCGTTATCGCGTCACTGAGCTCAGAAGCGTCCTAGCGACGCGCCTCTTAGTTACCAGAGGATTCACCGGCATAGACGCGCTATTACAGCGCATGTCAGGTAAATGGAATATATTTACGCTTCCATAAAGCGTGTCTAGCATCTGCGGTGGCTACAAGTAAATCGCCGATGCAGGATATTATCATGGCAGCAACACGTTGCTAAATGAGTCATTTGTGCTGATATAAGGTAGTATAACGTAATCAGAAACACATATAGACAGAGTGATATAAAGATGACATATTCAATGGTATATTAGATAATTATTGAACGTAAGGAATGGACATAATGGATATTATTTAGAGAAAGCAGCTGAAATTCAGCTGTACATTCAAACCTTCTGGGTACACTGAACCCAAGGTATAGATCCAAAAACATTCTTTTTTTAAAAGTTCTAAATCAAAGTTACCTCTGCGAGTATGGGGAAGCATTTTATCAATGCCCATAATTTTGAGACCATCATAAGAGCCCCCATGCATGCTCCACATGTGCCTGGAGACAGGTGTATCCCTCCTATTTCTGATGTCTCCTATATGCTCACAGATCCTACGTCGGAACTGACGGATGGTTTTACCAACGTAGTATTTCCCACAGGGACATTGAATTCTCTAAATCACTCCTTCAGTGCGACAATTGATGAAGTGATTGACTGTGAAGTCTTTCCCCGTTTTCAGACTTTTGAAGGTTTTCCCAGTTTCAATAAATTTACAACCAGTGCAACCACTGCACCGAAAGCAGCCTTTAGGCTGTCTATCTAGCCATGTTGTATTGGTAGATGGTCGTGTGTAGTGGCTCGACACTAGAAGATCTTTCAAACTCTTCCCTTTCCTATAGGTGATCAAAGGACGGGAACCAACTTTTTCTTTAATATCAGGGTCCATCAACAGAACATTCCAATGTTTGGACAGTATTTTCCTAATTGCCTCAGAGGCTTCATCGTATGTACCCACTATCCTCAGGGGTTCACTTTGTCTCCCATCATTCGAGTTTCGTGGGACCAAAAGGCGGTCCCTGTCTGTATGTAATGCATGATTATATGATTCTTTCAGGATCCCATCCGAGTATCCTTTGTCTCTGGATCTACAGTAAAGGTCTGCAGCTTGTTTTACAAAGTCCTTTTTTGTAGAGCAATTACGGCGAAGTCGCAAATACTGGCTGCGTGGAATGCCCTTTTTTTGGGAATATGGGTGACTGCTTGTCCAATGTAATAATACATTACATGAGGTCTCTACGATAAATAGAGGTCTCAATAGCACCATTTTTCCCTCTAGATACCAGTACATCCAAAAACGGTAATTTCTCTGTTTCTATTTCATGTGTGAATCTCAATCCAAGATTGTTCTGGTTCAACCCATCTGTAAATCTCACAAAGTCATGTTTAGATCCATTCCATATAATAAAGATGTCATCAATGTACCGTGTATAGAAGACAATATGTTCTGCTAGTTTCAAAGGTGTATCACCAAAAATCACAGTGTCCTCCCACCATCCTAAGTACAAATTTGAGATTGAGATCTGGAGACTGACTAGGCCACTCCAGGACCTTGAAATGCTTCTTACGAAGCCCCTCCTTCTTTGCCATGGTGGTGTGCTTGGGATCATTTTCAAAAGAAAAAGTAGCACTAAAACTACCAGGTTACATGCACGGCATTAGCAGGACCCCCCCTGCATGGAAAAACAGCATAAATTAGAACAATATGCCGTGAAACACAAATATTCTTTTTGCGTTTTTATGAATATTTTTAATTCTTTATATTATAGAACAATCTTCGCCAATATTGCCATAATCAAACTTAGCTGAAAAATTCTATGTACTTTCACTAAAATAATGAAAGTTCAATGGAATGTAACCCGGAATCCTCATGAGGTTAAATGTCCCCAAACGGTGGCAATATCCCCAAAGGGCTACTGGTTTTGTGCCTTTCAGCCTATTTGGGTATAAGGGGCATTACCTGGGTTTAGGGAGCATCTACATGGGGATAAAGGGGCACACTGGTTATAGGGGCATCTACCTGGTATGGGGTAACCCCCCCCGATTTAATGGGCCTCCTGGGTGTAAGGGGCACTTTAGTTATGGGGCATTACCCGGCTATAGGGGGGAATACCCTTTCTATATGGGCATACCCGGGTAAGGGGGCACTCCCGGCTATAAGGGCAAATATTGGAAAAAGGGAGCACTACCGGGGTATAGGGGGTATACCTGGTTAAGGGGGGCATTACCTGGTTATAAGGAGCTCTACTGGTATAGGGGGCATCTACCTGGCATAGAGGGCATACCTACTTAGGGGGGCCACTAATGCTATAGGGGCATTACCTGGATATAAGGGGCACTACCTGGCCATAAGAGGCACTACCTAGCTATAGGGGTACTACCTGGCTATAAGGGGGCACTATATCACTATAAGGGGCTACTGCCTGGCTAGAGGGGGCAACAACCCGGCTAGAAGGGGCAACAACCTGGCTAGTGAGGGCAACAACCTGGCTAGTGGGGGAAAACAAACCGGTGAGGGGGGAGCTACTGGTTAAGGGGGAACAACCTGGCTATAAGGGGCCACTACTGGCTATAAGGGGGCAACAACCCGGTAGAGGTGTCTTCACTATATGGTCATGTATGGTAGAAAATATTTATTGTAATGGTTTAGGGTTTGGGGACAGTTTGGTGGGATCTCCCCGCTCCGGTGTGAGTAGGCTAGCCAAAGTCCAGGAAAGTGGGGACGTCAAAACCCTAAATTTTGCTTTCTTTGAGTCATTAAAAAAGTTTGGTGGAGTGGGTGTGGCTTTTCAGAGGGGGAATAACTCACCAACAAGATGGGGGTGTGGTCATGCAAGTTTTTGGCCCCTTCAAATCTCCCACTTTCCCACTTTCAAAAGTTGGCAAGTATGAAATAAATTCTTTCCAAATCGGACAATGTGATTTTCTGGATTTGTTTTCTCATTATGGGCGACATGTATGAACGGGCTTTTCGCCTGTTTTCTGGCGTATCTTGCGCCTCACCGGCCCGAATCCCCTGTCGGACGCAGGGATGCGATGTTAGGCGCAGCATTCGCCACTTTCGGATTCGCCCGTATAACGGGTGCGGTGTGGGCGTTCTGGGGCGGGACGCGGCGCGATCGTATACTCCGAGGCATGTACGATCGTGGGTCGGCAAAGTGCGGCGCAATGCAGCGCTCGCCAGCTCCGACAGGCAGACCTGGTTGATTCTGGTCTAGATGATCCGGCGGTGGCGAAGTGAAGCGAGAGCGTAACATGAAAAGAAACATATAGAAGATCGCAAGGGAAATCTCGGCGTTCAGCGCCGTGCGGCATGGAGTATGATTAAAAAAAAAAATCGCCTTTATTAGGTGTAAAACATTATCAGAAAAAGAGCTCAAACCTTCAAAAAAATAAATAAAATAAAAAAAATCACTTTCCAAAAATCTAGAACGGCGCTACATCAGGAATTGCGATATTGTAAATTGCTGGGAAATACAGTAATTCAAATTCTGTAAGACGCTTCTCATTGGTCGGCCAGAAACCAGCCAATCAGAATAGGAGCGACAGTGAACCATTATAATTAGAGATGCGGGCGAATTGATTCTAATGACAGTGGGAATTCGTTTAGAATTTCAGAGAAATCTTCGCGTTCGGACCGAAGTCGAATCTTTGGGGTACTTTTCTTGCGGGTGAGCGAAGTGTGCTTTTGTTGATACAAATGGCTTCGAGCACAGATGGCGTTACATGGGGGAATGAACTCTGGGACGGAAGAGGGCCATAGCCTGATGAACATGTGCAGAGTGAAGCCAATCATAGAGACCGGCGGGATTCTGGTGAGTCACCGCCCACTATATATGTCACGGGCGCGACGCTGGGAGCTCGTACCGCACTCTCTCACTGTACTGATTAGGCGAAGGTGCTGACCGCGGCCCCTGCCCTTATAGACAGCTGTACTAAAGAACTCATTTTTTACAGAGATTTTTGGGGGGCTGTCTCAGTCTTGTCTCAGAGACTGCTTCTTTTAACGCATCTATTTATGATTTTGTGGGGATTTGGAAAAAATGCAAGTCCTGTGTGTGATCCAGTTGCTAGACTGCATTATAAATTTTAATGCTATCTGCCCTCACAAGCACATTGATATCCAAAAGGGGGTGGGTATCTAAGCCTGCATTCCTGTTGCTATTCATTTAAAGAAACCAGCCGTTTTTTACAATTCAAATCCACTGCATTTTTGGGCTGCTCAATTCTTTTGTCCGACTAATTTACAATCCAGGAGGGTTTAATTAAGCTCACTTCCCTCTATGTCTATCCGTTGTTCTGCTGACCCGGTTGGATGTGTGTGATAAAAGAAAAGTTTATTTCACCGCCAAAAAATACATTTTCCCTGCCTAGCCCATAATTCACAAGCGAAGGCTTAATTACAAGTTTCCTCTTGTTGTGTAGCGTAAAAAACACGCCATTTGTAACCACGCTAAACAAAGTCTCGTAGTTTTTGCCGTTGCTCAATTCTTTTGTGCCAATTTACATCCAGGGGTTAATTTGAAGCGTTGATTTCTGCTGCCCTGGTGGTGACTAAAAGAAAACGTTTATTTCACCACCAAAAAAATAAATTTTTCCTGTAGCATGATTCATAACCAATGGTTAATTTACTAAGTTTTTCTCTTTGTTGTGCTAGCGTAAAATACACGCCATTGTAACATGCTACATAGATGCGTAGTTTTTTGCTGATCAATTCTTTTGTGCCGTTTTACATCAGGGGTTAACTAGTATTTTTCTGCGTTGTAACTCAGTAATAAGATGACTTTGTTTTTCACCAGCACACAGGAAGAAATTTCTGCTAGCATAATTCATATCCGAAGGTATAATTAAGCCTGTTTGTGCTTTTATATTCAGGTAAAATACACAGAGTTTTTAAACGGCACAATACAAGTCAAATTTTTCCTTTTTTTATGCCACATTTGTGGCAGGCGCGAATTTAATAAATACGTGTTAAGGTGTTACCCAATCTTCTTAAGTTTTTGTTGTTTTTTTTTCTGGTGTGTTTTTTTTTTTAGAGAGAGAGGTATTTTTTAGTGCTTCCTATACCCACTCACAGCACACAAGTATCCCCCCCCCCTATTAATTGTTTTTTCTCTCGCAGAAAATTTTTTTCCTGGGTTTCATGTTGGAGTCAAATACAGGGTGTGTATTTATCATATACAGATATCATTAATCAAACAGTGTCTGTACATTTAGAACAAACAGAGTATGTCAGACAGAGAGGTGGCAGGGTCTTCACTTGCGAGTGGCAGTGGCCACAAACATTCCTGGAGCAGGGCCCAGGTCACAGCCCAACAGCAAGGGGACGCCTCCATCGCAGCAGGCTGGTCACTCGGGGGGAGGACCACAACTGCCGCTGTATCTAGCGTCCGTGTTGCTGACTAGCAACCCAAGCGGTTCTTGAACTGGGTTGACTAGGTCATCCATTCCCTCCCTAGATGACATATGACAACCCCAGCACCCAAGAGTCGTGGAACGTCAGCACAACGTTAGTTGGCATGGCCGGGAGCGGGTGCAGCGGCCTCTCACCTATCCTCAACACCGCTTGTCCCCATCCGGTTCCCTCAAGACAGAGATCTACTATGTGTTTGCGGCTCAGCGCCACTATTATAGCGTAGGATGAATAATTTGTGAGAGGTGCATTCAGACCAGATACTTGGCTGTGAAGAAAATGGGGCCAATATCCCCCTGCCTTCTGCAGTAGGCCGTCAAACTATAGATGTTGAGAGTGATATGGCGAGGCTCATGTTGTGAGGGGTCTCGTTGGCAACAGCGCCTGCCATACCAAGAACGGTGATGAGCGACAGCATGACGATGAAACACAAAAGATGATCGATGAGCTGAACCGCACTTGCGGAGCCGGGTGAGGCAAGGGCTTCTCAGTCAGGAGAAGAGGTGCGTCAGGGCCTTGCGCGTCAGGCAGCGGGCCAGCCAGCAAGTGGGTTGTGTGGCCGTGAGTGCAGCCAGAGGTAGCCAAGCCAGTGTGGAGGTCAGGAGCCCAAACGCCACGGGGTAGAAAAACCAGCTTTCAACAGGTCAAGATTAGTAGAAGGCACTAGGGGTCTCACATCAGCGAGGACCCCAGGCAACGGCGGTCTTAGTAGTCACTCAGTTGGAACGGTAAAATAACCGATAATCCGGTGATGTGGCCCAGTTCTTTGCTAAGTCACCGGAGGAGCCGAAATATGGGTATAATGTATGACATCTGGTGGGCAGAAAGTGAAGCGTGGCCAGGGAAGCCCTCTAACGTTAGCACCACGGTCCCTGCGTCAACCACATGCAGTGTCTCCATTCGTGGCCCTGAGGAGAAACGTGGCTTAGATGTGGTGGCCATCCAGCCTGCCTCAGCCAAAATGCAAGCAGCAGCGCCAGTGGGCACGCCATGCCATATGCAGCCAGTCAAGGCCCTCCACCACCTCTGCAGAAAGGAGCTGTTTCTCTTTGTAGACATCATCTCGAGTCCAGAATGTCTCTGCTCCTCCGTCTTTTACCTCATGGCGCCAGCAGTCGATTCAGTGAGGCGTTTGCCAAAGATGGGACAAACTGTATGCGGTCCAATAAATATCACTAAGGTTTTGTAGACAGCACATGACCATGCCTCCTGCTCCTAGTTGTGGCTACTGCAGTCACTCCCTTTCCAAATGATGCCGGACTCTATCCGTTCAGAGAACTAATAGCTTGTGCCGAGCGTGATGAGCAGAGTTCCAAGCCGTAATTTTCTTTTCCAAAAAGGCAGTACCAGCAGCTTCATAAATATGTAGAACACGAAGGTGGGCCATGTCCTTGAGCTTATCAGGTTTGTTCCAAGGGTGCCACGGCAGGCGGGACGTATGGGTAGCTGTAACTACGGTCCGCAGGGACAGTACATGTCCTTTGTGGCCCACTGGAGGAATGTGCTTCCTGCCCACAGGCCACACCAACCAACATTGGACTGAGGGAGACGGCGCTTTCTCCCCAGTTGTCAAACTGCGGCTCAGCCTCCACAAGTACTGGCTCCATCATACCACATGTGTAGGGCCCACAGCGGTGGCACGCTGTTCTACACCTGGCTTGCCTCGGCGAGAACGAAGTCACACGAAACGGGGAGGAACTGCTCCGTGTAACATGACAGCAAAGAAACGATGTGTGGCTTTCCTGCCGCGCAACTGCAAATCTGTAACCATGGTGACGGACAATGGGAGTAACAATGGCTGTCCGCCCGCCTGACACCAGCAGAGGAGGTATGGTCCATGCGCCCTGCATGGCCGAATGTGTTCTATCTGGTTGTGAAAAGGCTCCTGAAGTCCTCCACCGATCCTTCCCAGAAGATCTGAAATGGCCAGGAAACCTGTGCTGCACGCTTTCATCCACTCCTACACAAAGACCAGGAACACCCTCCTCGAGTTGCAGCGGAAGGAACGGCCCTCCCCCAACACACTCTGATATGCGATTGTTTCCACACGTTGGAAGTCCAGCTGCACATGTTGGACAGACGTAAGAACAGAGAAAGGCCCATTAACGATTTTTTTGATGTCCAGGCGGACAGGATATCCCCTGTGTCACTTTGATGTCAGGCCAGTGGCCAGCTCATGAGTGACACCACTGCCCGTTTGTTGAGGCCATTCGAGGAGGCACACGTTATTTGTAGTCGCCAGGACTACGGGACGATGAAATGTAATGTCATTCCACTGCTTTAGTCCTGCGGACAGAGGTTGCTGAAAAATCTGTTCTGGGCAGGCGGCTGGAGACGTGGCCCGACTACATCGCGTGGCCACTTGAGTCCGACGGGTGGACTGACATGCGAGGGGTGAGGAGGAGAAAGAGGAGGAAGACATTGAAGCAGAAGCATTGTCTGGTGGTGAAATTCAGTGGATTTTCTTAACCAGGTGACAAGAAAAGGAGGAGCAGGAGCACGGGGAGATAGAAGGGGAGAGGAAACGAGGCAGATGCCCGCAACACCGTCGCATATACATGGAGATGGGGCAGGGAGCCCCCTTTGGGGTCACTGTGCGATGGCCCCAGAGCTGATTTGCCCTGGCTAGGACAGCCGAATACAGCATCCCGGCAGGGGATGACTCCTTAGTCAGTTGGCCGCTGCCTATTGCGGCTTGTCCCTCCCCTACAGGGCGACCGGGGGGTTCTCAGCGCTCCGTACTACTGAACGGGGGCCCGGCTGGGGGGAAGGTGGGGGGGAAGACAGACCAGTCCATCACAGCAACCTAAGTCTATCACTAGAGCAGTCCCTTCACCCTCCAGTGAGGGGGGCATCGCCCAGCAGCAGCAGCATACCTGGAGCAACCATGAACCAACAGGTTTGGGGGCCACTTGGACAGCACTCGTCACCCCATTAGAAGATCCGCGGACTACTTTGGGGAGCCAAAAGGATGTGTGGGCCCCAACTTGCCCGGTTTTCAGGGAGAAGCTGTCCTGCCCGGCCTTTTTGTGGCATCAAGCGGTGTTCTGTGCGGGGGCCTCGAACCCCAAGGAGAACCGCTTTTTCCACGGGAAAAATGGAAGCCCCGACCTTTTTCAAGATGAACAGGATGAACGGCCAGGATTTTTCCCACACCCAAAGCCTTTGGGGGTCAGACTACATACCTACGCCTCACCCAAACTGTGAGAAATGATCGGGTTCAAAACCTGCCTCACCACATTCTATGCCCCCATCTTTCCCTTGCCACACACTGCAAAATTCTCCATCGCCACCAACCATCTTTACCCGGGATGGTATTGCCACCCCCTCCGCACCTGTCATTGTGCCATTTTTGACCCATGCTGCTGCTCTTTTCTGGGCCATGAAAAATCCACACTGGTCATTGTGCCATCTCTGACCTATGCCTGTTGCTCCTACCGCCGTCACCTCCACTCCTGTCATGTGCCACTTTGTGGCCTCTCTGTTTTTTGCCACCTCCCAAAAGTCTTGTGCCACCTGACCTCATGCTGCTGCCCCCCAGCACCTCCCTCTCTGTCATTTTGGCCACTCTGTGGCCTACATGTTTTCCCCCTCCCAAAAGTCTTTTGCCACTGTTGACCTCATGCGCTCCCGGGCCGTCACCTCCACCCCTGTCATTGTGCCACTTGTGGCCTACTACTGTTTTTCCCCTCCCAAAAGTCATTGTGCCACTTTTGACCTCATGTCTGCCACCATCACCCCCACTCTGTCTTGTGCCACTCTGTGGCCTACTACTGTTTTTTTCCACCTCCAGAATGTCTTTTTTGCCCCTCTCTGACCCATGTGCTGCCGCCCTCACCTCCACCTCTGCTTTGTGCCACTCTGTGGCCTACTTGTTTTGCCACCTCCAAAATGTCATTGTGCCACGCCTACCTCATGTGCTGCTGCCGTGCCCTCCACACTGTGTCTTTGCCACTCTCTGACCTCAGCTGCTGCGCTTACCCCCCCCCCCCCCACCCTCGTCATTGTGCCACTCTGTGGCCTACATGTTTTGCCACCTCCAAATGTCATTGTGCACTGTCGACCTAGCTGCTGCTCCGTCACCTCCATCTCTGTCATTGTGCCATCGTGGCACTACTGTTTTTGCCCCCTCCAGAATGCATTGTGCCCCTGCCTGACCTCATGCTGCTGCCGCCGTCCCTCCACTCTTGTATTGTGCCATCTGTGGCCTACTACTGTTTTTTTTCCACCTCCAGAATGTCATTGTGCCACTGTCTGACCTCATAATCTGCTGTTGCTGCCTGACCTCCACACTGTGTCATTTGGCCACTGTCTGACCCATGCCTGCGCTGCCGTGACCTCCACACTGTGCATTGTCCATCTTTGGCCCATCCTGTTTTTCCACCCCAAAAGTCATTGGCCACTGTCTGACCTCAGCGCGCTGTGGCTGCTGCCCCTAACCCCAACCAAATGTGTCAATGTGCCACTCTTTGGGCCCCTTTTCCCGTTTTTTTCCACCTCCAAAAAAATGTCATTGTGCCACTGTCGACCTCAGCTGTGCTGTGGCTGTGCCGTAACCTACCACTTTTTCAATTTTCCACTCTTTTGGCCTACTCCCTGTTTTTGCACCTCCAAATGTCATTTTGGGCCCCTGCCCCGACCTCACACTGCTGCCGCCGTGACCTCCCCCCTCTCATCATTGTGCCCCTCTTGGCTTCCTCGTGTTTTTCCACCGTCCAAATGTCATTGGCCACTGCCTGACCCCATGTGCTGTGGGCTGCCCCGTCACGTCCACGCCTCTTCACTGATGTTGCCCCTGAGCCCTACTTTTTTTTCCAGCTGTTGCTGCCCGACTTTTTCAGGGTACATTCCCCCTTCAGTTTTTTGGGCGTTTGCCCCTTTAAGTGCCCAGGGGAAATTTTATAGTGAAGCGATTCTAAA